>CM055281.1:54436040-54694331 GCA_029237695.1 Conchocele bisecta
GCGGGGTAGAAATTGTGTTTCTAGTATGAACATGGCCTAACACTATATCTCTCTCCTCTTGCCTGTCGGTGAGGGGATAACAAGGTGGTAAACATGTTATTTATTCACCCATTACATAATTTGGCAAACATTGTATTATCAGTATGAATAACCAATTATTATCTATCGAAATAACCCTGAATCGAGACATCAAAGTCCTGCTACACTGCTGTCGCATGGATAATCACATCGGGGTCATAGGTGGAAGACTCGGACCTAGGACCCTAGGACCCAGTACCAAATTTAATTATGGAACGCCATGGCTGTCTTATATGACGATAAAGTATTTTATGCAGTACTAACGTCAATATATGAGCTCATTATGTGTACATGTATATATCGAGTCAAAATGCAAATATATGATATCGTTATGTCTTTATATTCAGTCGAAAGTCTAATATATGATACCATTATGTCTTTATATGAAGTCAAAAGTTCATTATATGATACCATTATGTCCTTATATGCAGTCAAATGTCCAATATATGATACCATTATGTCTTTATGTGAAGTAAAAAGTTCATTATATGATACTATTATGTCTTTATATGAAGTTAAAAGTCCAATATATGATACCATAATGTCTTTATATTGAGTCGAAAATCTATATATATAAAGATATATACCGTATACCACCACTCCTATACAGTCGTCGTGTTATTTACTTCTACCCCCGCTACTGACAGTAGAGGGGGTATACAGGAGTCGTATTGTCTGTTAGACAGTTGTTATATAGTAAATGAATTATGTTAGGCTGAGTGAAACGAAAGAGAACATACAGCATAATATGGATATCGGGGCACCATCAGGAAGACCTTCCTTTAAGTAGTCAATGTGTATATGCAATGCATTCTTCAATCCATCGATACATGCGTAACTTTTCCGACGTTTTTCTTAAGGAATAAAGCCATGGGCTGTTGCGTTTACTTGGGTGTATACTACATTTGGTCTGTTTAAAGTGCGTGGAGTCCGAAGGACTTCTCGCAAACTTTAAACAGACCAAATGTATATTTATACTGCATTTTCTGATAGTTTCAAAAATGTAAATACCCAAATATGGCGTTCAAATTAAGAATAATATTGTTTTATGTCAATTGGTAGCAATTCCTGGAACAGCGACGTTGCCGGTCAATAGCGTGCAGTTATTGATAACCTCGTGGACATGAATGACGTCAAACGAACTTTAACAATCAATAACGTCGCGCGACGTCACGTGGGTGTAATATATTGTATTGGGATGTAAACGCAATACGTCGAATGGGCGTTTGCATTATGCATTTATGGAAGGTGTATTACGTCATGTTACATTTCTGTCAGTTTTGTATGTTACCGTTACAGAGCTAGGTACCGGACGCTAACATAACTGTATATGATGATACAGTAAACGTCAACATACAGTGGAACCTCTCTAAACCGGACAACAAGAAACATATGTGAACATAATTTTGATGGGTTTCTTGGTCATTTATCTCAGGAGATAATGTCCGTTCGTCATCGCATATCATACAGCAATGGCTCGGAATAATCAAATGCCTGATTTACAGTTGAACCTCGCTAAACCGGACACCCTGGGAGGTCTCACAGGGTGTCCGGTTTAGCGAGGTTTCACTGTAGGTCGTTGTCACGATACAGAAGTGTGACATTTGATCAGGAGCGACACTGGACAAAATCCCATAAGCCTCATTTCTCCAATCATAGCCACGTATGAGACACGCCATGTGGTTTTGTACCTTCGGACATCTGCGTAAATTCATGAAATACGTTACTAAATTTAAAATATTTTCCATAAAATGTAATGGCGTTAAAAGTTGACAAAGGTTTCAGAGTACATCCGCATGCACTCTGAAAGTTTTATAAACTTTTGACTTTATTTATGAAAAATATTGTATATTTTGTAAACGTATTTATTGAATTTACGCAGATGTCCGAAGGTACAAAATCACATGTCTCATATGTATAACAGTTATGTCGACTGTCCACTCACCTACGTCTGATTCAGCAAGCCACACTTAGATCACGGTTCGTCCATACATGTTTTGATCATACATGCGGACAAACAGTCTTATCTCGACCTAAAGTCCATACATTGAACACCGGTTGTGTAAATACACTAAACAAATTGAAAACATACCATATATATGTGATAAAAGCTACAATATGATTCGTGTAAACCTGTCCACGTCTTATGACTATATATGAACATTGCATTTATTCTGTCTATATGAACATTGCCTTTATTCTGTCTATATAAACATTGAATTTATTCTGTCTATATGAACATTACATTTATTCTGTCTATATGAACATCGAAATTATTCTGTCTATATGAACATTGCATTTATTCTGTCTATATGAACATTGAATTTATTCTGTCTATATGAACATTGTATTTATTCTGTCTATATGAACATTGAATTTATTCTGACTATATGAACATTGCATTTATTTTGACTATATGAACATTGCAAAAACATTTATTTTCATGGATATTTCCCTTTCGCAATATTTAATATTAAAGGAATCTATTTTTTAGTCATATATATGTCAATTTACTCTGAAATGTAACTAGATAGTTTGGAAATGATCCAACAAAGAAAATAGAAGTTATATTTGGAAGATTGACTAATCCATGCCTCGCCACCTGTTGTGTTTAATTTAATTCGCCCGTAGCTCCCTGCATCACCCGGTGTGACATGTGGCTATGACTGGAGAAATGGGGCGTATGTGCTTTGTGACCAGTGTAGCTCCTTATCAAATAACACACTGCTGTAGTCTGATAACGATTGCATTTCCTTGTTAGAAACACACGGTTAGAAACACACGGGTGTTTTATTGATGGAATGGCGAACAGCGCAGATCCTGATCAGACTGTGCGGACGCTGATCTGGATCCACACAGTTCACAAACCCATCAGCCCCATTTCTCCAGTCACAGCCACACATTAGTTAGTGTCTCCATTTGCTCAGTGAAGTTGATTGTCTCATAAGTTGACATCTAATTCCCATCTACAGGTATCGTCCGGCCGTCATATTCCCAACTACAAGGTGTATGATCACGTGGTACTAACAACAACAACAAGTATCGATTCAAAGTACGTATTATTTTATAGTGTCCTTATTACGTAACGGATTTTGACATAAGTCTGTGCCAAACTCCCTGGACCACCAAATGCAGCTCATGAAGACGCGTTTGCTGAGCCATATTTCATCAAAATCAGTTGCATATTAAGGAAAATATCAAATAATACTTACTTTGGAGTGGGCGACGTTGTTGTTGTTGTAACCACGTGAGCATGCACCTTGTATATATGTAATCAGAAATTACATCAGCTCAAGTTCTACAATATTTCTACAGTCACAGATCATGCTGGTCACATGTGTCATTAGCCCTATTTCTAATTTTACAGAGCAGGAGCTACACTGGTCACACGTGAGTTTTCTCCATCATGAGCTAAACTGGCCACAAATGAGTTTTCTCCAGTCACAGAACAGGATCCAGACTGGCCACAAATGGGTTTTGTCCAGTCACAGATTAGGAGCCAGACTGGTCACACATGAGTTGTTTTCAGTCACAGAACAGGAGATAGACTGGCCAGAGATATCATAAGCCCCATTTCATGAGTCACACATGAGTTTTCTCTAATCACAGATCAGGAGCCAGACTGACCATAACTGGCCGGAGATACCATAAGCTTTATGTCTCCAGTTGCAGACCAGAAGCTCGACTGGTCACACCTGAGTTTTCTCCAGTTTTCTAGCAAAGTATACTTTCAGGGAGCAATTTTCAAGTTTATGATAAATTTACTAATTTTTATTATACTGAATTTATTACATTATCACAGCCATTTTGGCTGTGATAATGTAATAAATTCAGTATAATAATTCCGCATACTTTTAATCATTAAGTATGTGCTGTGGTTAGTTCTATATAAAATAATGCATTTTGGGAAAATAAATGATTACTTCCTCAAAGTTTACTTTGCTAGATAAGTATACTTTGCAATGTTGATGAAATTGGCTACAGGAGTTAGACTGATAACAGATATCATAAGCCCAATTTCTCCAGTGACCGGCGGATACAAGGTGCACGATCACGTGGTTACAACAACAACAACAATGGCTGACAGCGCCCACTCCAAAGTAAGTATTATTTGATATTTTCCTTAATATGCAACGGATTTTGATGACACATGGCGCAGCAAACGCGTCTTCATGAGCTCCATTTGATGGTCCCGGGAGTTCGGCCCATACTTATGTAGACACGGAAATCGATTCTCGTAAAAACGACAGAAGTTTGTGCCAAAGTAACGAGACCACCAAATGCAGCTTAACAAGACGCGTTTGGTGCGTTACATAATAAGGACAAAATAATACGTACTTTGAATCGGAGGGCTTCTGAAAGTTTCAGTACTTGTTGTTGTTGTTGTTGTTGTTGTTGTAACCACGTGATCATACACATAATCTCATTAGTCCAATTTCTTCAATCATTTATCTGGGTCTAGACTGGCCACGGCTGACATATATTGTCTACTGCTAGTTTATCTAGTCACAGTAACATATACGAGATACCATATTAACCCTAAATATTTGGACAACATTTGGTTTGGGGAAACCCCTATTAACTAGGGGTTTCCCAAAACAAATGATATCAATATACATTTGTATTGTGATTAGACCACTACTGCCGCACTAACCTTAACTATTGGCAAGCTCACTGTTGTGGCCAAATGAATGGTGTCCGAATAGTTAGGGTTATTACGGTATGCATAGAAAAAAATTGATAACAGCGTATATAGTGGGAGCTGAATTGTTTGAAAAATAATCTTCGTGTATATTTTTTTTTTCAATATTTTATTTGGTTCTGTATTGCATGTAAGAAATATGGTACCAAATTAAAAAGGTCGGCAATGCCAAATACATATAGATATGTGGCTGTAGCTGGAAAAATTGGGCTTATGGGATTTGCGACCTGTGTAGCTCCTGATCAAATAGCACACTCATGTAGCCTGATAACGATCTATATCGCTTGTTAGAAGCATGGCGGGTGTTTCATTGATGGAATGGCGAACAATGCAGATGCAGATCCATATCAGACTGTGCGGATCCACACTGGTCGCAAAACTCATATGCCCCATTCTTCCAGTCACAGCCACAATTATGGTGATGCGGTCAGCCAATCAAATTCGCTCCAGGTGTTATGACAGGCACAAACTGTTCTTTATAGGAATTAAATAAGTGTATAGTTGTGTCACTATTCCACCAGTTCTAAAAATTATAAGTGCCCGCTATACAGATAAAATCATTTAGTAATATGTATTTTACTCACGGTGGTATCAAGCTATTTTAATATGCAAATAAGGCATGATAGTGTTTTAATTATTTACTAGTATACTCATTAAATGCGTCACCGTTAGCAATTTAAGGAAACACTGTTATCGCTCCTGATATCAGCGTGGAAATTTACGTCTGATATAGCATGTATAATAATGCTAGTGAATTCGTGGGGTAATGGTGAATGAATGTTCATTTTGTCAGAAAATGTCATATCTACAGAATATACTAAATTAATCGTCAACACAGTGCGTATGTGCTGTGAAGCACGGTGCCATGAAACATTTTTGATATCCAGTCAATACTATGTTTGCATTTTACAGCCATTTGTAGGTGTTGACGGGATAAATAGAATAGTAGATTAGTGCCCGGAATTTGAAAAAAATATCTGGCGCGGCACGAAAACGGGATGTGCTCGGCAGAGCCTCGCCCATCCAGTTTCCTAAGCCTTGCCAGATATGTTTTCCCATTCACGGCACTAACCTACTATTCTCTATATATCTGTCTCCATGTGTTGTGCCTACTGTGTGGGCATGTACCTTTAAGAATTAATAAATTATTATATCAGCATAGAGGGCACTCGTAATTTTTAAAATCGGTGGATGTTTTAAAGGTACATGCCCACTCAGTATGCACAACATGTTCTTTATATCAGAGGCATCACCTGAGACATTTTCTGGTAAAATAAACACACATTCACCATTCCCCCACGTATATTGGCATTATTATACATTTTATATTGGACGTAAATGTTCACACTAATATCAGGGGCGATAATCGTGTTTCCTTAAAATGTTAACGAACATTACTATTGATTATCTGTATATTGTTTTGGATGTGCAATGATCATACTTTATAATCTGTCGAAAATATTATTTTTTCAGGCGACGCATTTCATTAGTATAAATAATTAAAAAATAGCGTGCCTCATTTGCAGAAAATAGCCTGAAACCACCGCGTCATTATCAGTGAAATAAATTTTACTACATGATTGTATCTGTATAGCGGGCACTCGTAAATTTTAGAACTGGTGGAATAGTGACACAATTGTACACTTATTTAATTCTCATAAAGAACAGTTTGTGCCTACTGAGTGGGCATGTACCTTTAAAGTGGGTTGCCATTTTTTATTCAATTGAAAACAAATGCTTCATTCTTAATTTTAAGCACGTACATCATAAAGGCAACATCAAGCGAATGCTTGCTTTTAACAAACATGACACGAAAGTACGGTGTTCCGTTTAGGCCATCGTAATATCGTTATCGGGTCAATACGATAACGATAGTACTATATCCCGACATATCATGATATCGCGTTATCGTATCAAACTATGGCCACCGTGGCATCGTATCATCGTCATTGTAGTATCGTAATATCGTAATATTGTCATCGTAGTATCGTAGTATCGTGTTATTGTAGTATCAAGCCGATCGCGATATTACGATAGCCTAAACGGAACACCGTACGAAAGTTACATTCAGGCCTACACTAAAGTTACTGCTGTTTATGCCACGTCAGGCCGCATAATCATGATACGGATAATTGAATGTCATACCATACACAATGTACATACATATACACACAGCATATACCTGCATATATCCAATAACACACCAACTTAAACGTATCTAATATACACGTTGTGCGGACTGACTCACATAGCGCCTGTGATTTTGTGCCTATTTGCAGAATGGCCGATTCTGCCGGGGTCGAAGCTGTGGTACCGTTGGGGGAGTTTCGCGCCTTCGTGGTGCGGTGCATGGGAGCGGTGGGCATCAAACCCACGGATGCAGAGGCGCTTGCCGATCTACTGGTTGCTGCCGACTATAGGGGACACTACAGTCACGGTTTGAACAGACTAGGTGAGTTATCGTTGCACGTTTTTTAAGTAACCTGATAAATGGAATACCAACCAAGCACAGGATTCATGACGAATTCCCATTGATTTACATGCATAATTTGCTGCATGAACACAGTTTCGTCTAGTAACCGGCGTAAGAAATTTGCAAATTTCTTACGCCGGTTACTAGACGAAAAATGCGTTTATACAACAGCCCTAGGTAGAGCTGAGTGTCTTTTCGTCAGGAAACTGGTGCTTTTTTCGACGTGAAACAGTTCTCACCGGCGCGGAATGCAACACCAGTATTACACACATGTACGTTCATGACGTGACGTCGGGTATTAGTTTTCACCCAATCATATTACACGCATGTACGACGTTACGTCGGATACATGTACATATGACGTCACGTCGGATATTAATTTCACCCAATCATATTACACACATGTACGTTCATGACGTTACGTCGGGTATTAGTTTTCACCAAATATTTTAGAAATGTATGTTCTTGATGTCAAGACTGGTATTAGTTGTGACATCGAGAGATGATTTTACATTAGTGATGATTTACTGTCTGTTTCACGAAACCTGCCCAAATTTTACGCCATATAAATAAGGCAAAAATAGTATATTTTTTTATAATATTAAATTAAAGGAAAATTTAAGAATGAGCCTTCTTATTATTTCGTGAAATTTGGTCAAATATTGATTTTATTGCGAAAATAATTTCAGAAATACTGACCGATTTTTCAAATTCAACTTTTGTTTTCTTAGTTAGATCATTTCCAAGCTATTTAGCCAGGTTTCGGAGTCAATTTCCAAAATATTTTGTTTTCGGACTCCTCCCACAGCCCCTCCCTCTCCATTTCCCCCATGTTTAAAATTACCCATAGGACCAAATCTAGTTTTTATACGACCGTTTTTAAAAAACGGTACGTATTATGTTTTACCGCGGGCGGCTGTCTGAAACTATACACACGTCTTCTACACATATTGAAGATGTGCACCTTGGTGTTTTTATGCCGAAAAAATACTTTTTAACAAAAATATCGCCTTTTTAACTAGGCCATTTTTTCTACATTTTTCTATACAATTCTATATAGGGTACAGAGTACATAACTCCTCCGAAACCGTTCAGTCAATCGATCTGAAACTATACACACATCTTCTACACATATTGAAGATGTGCACCTTGGTGTTTTTATGCCGAAAACATATATTTTAACAAAAATATCACCTTTTTAGCTTAGCCATTTTTCTACATTATTGTATCCAATTCCCTACCATTTCTACTTTACACTCTACTTTTCTATCTCTGCCTAAATTAGTATACATGTTTAGCACAACGAGATGAAGAAATAATGCTATACAGTGTCAAATTCTCATTAATGTTTCTTGCCTTGGTGACAGCTTCACATTTCTGCATCTTCGCTGTCTGGCCCATATTCGACGGGCGTATTTTGTGACTTACGGCACTCTTGTTCGTAATAAAATCAATATTTGACCAATTTTCACGAAATAAAAAAAAGGCTCATCAAAAAAAAAGGCTCATTCTTAAATTTTGATAAAATTTAATATTATTGAAAATAATACTGTTTTTGCATTGTTTATACGGCCGTAAAATTTCGGCAGGTTTCGTGAAACAGACAGTAATATTATATTTATTAAACGAGTTTACTGATTTCATAAGAAAGGAGGCTCTGTGAGTTCAACGAGTTCAATAAATCTCATATTAAATCAACACAAATGTTAGAATCTATTCCATTCATAAGCACATCACAACACGTTGAAGTTGCAATGACCACCTAGCCTGTTTTCTGTTAAGACCTCATTTGCATATTTGTTACATTAGTGTATTTTGAGATTTATTACACCGTGTTATTACAATGTGAAACCCTATTGTATGCAATAATTCCAGCACAAAAATATTTACACAATTCCCTAACATTTGATTGGTCCGTAGCAAGTCTCTGTCAAAAATTTATATCCCAGTAAACTCCATGCCGAACTACTTTCCGTAACCGTCAGGCGCAGTTAAAATAATTCTTAAGAAAACGAAAAATAAACACATTTTCTTGATGAATTTATTTCAAATGCTGGAATTATAAGGAATGAATGGACTTTTTGTGGAATTTATCGGGGATATAAACTTGGAAAAGTCGCGGGAATACTGGACGAGAGCCTTCCGGCCTTACGTCCAGTATTCCCGCGACTTTTCCAAGTTTATACCCCGATAAATTCCACAAAAAGGCCATTCATTCCTATAATAACTAATCATATTACAGACATGTACGTTCTTGACGTCACGTCGGGGACGACGGCTGCGACGGGCGAACCCACGGTCGTCAAGGAAACGGTGGCTACGGCGCTGGTGGATGGCAACAACGTTCTAGGTAACTGTCACGTGACCGCATTGCAACCATTAATTGGACTCTGTATAGGCATTCGTCGCATTCGCATCAAATTGTCGTCTGCTGTTTATATGTTTTCGCCATTTTACTCATCAAAGACATGCTATGTCCGTACGACTACACATGGTTGGAGTTGCATTGCAGACTTTCCAAATTCGATCACGTCTCCGCGTATTATGGCATGTCATAAAATAGGCGGAATACCCAAGTAACATAACATCAACGGCGGTATCGCATCAAATACTATAGGAATTAATGGCCTTTTTGTGGAATGTATCGGGGTATAAACTTGGAAAAGTCGCGGGAATAATGGACGAAGGCTGGAAGGCCTCGTCCAGTATTCCCGCGACTTTTCCAAGTTATATCCCGATAAATTCCACAAAAAGGCCATTCATTCCTTATAATTCCAGCATTTTAAATAAATTCATGTGTTTATTTTCCGTTTTCTTAAGAATTAGTTTAACTACGCCTCACGGTTACGGAAAGTAGTTCGGCGTGGGAGTTTACTTGGATATAAATTTTGGACAGAGACTTGCTACGGGCCAATCAAATGTTAGGGAATTGTGTAAATATTTTTGTGCTGGAATTATATGTAAATGCATGGGACGTGTTAATGCTGCGGTGCTAACAATGTATTTGTCGGCTTGGTTTTGAATCCGTCGTAAATCCGTCGAATTACTTGTTTTCTTGTTTTGCTTTATATCTGGTACACTGCTATACATTGACCAGCTATACAAGAGTTTGTCTGTTTCGCTTGGCAACCTACAACAAATATTCGCTGTATGCTGACTGATAACATAATGTGATGTCAGGCCTTGACACAATCAAAACTTCCATTGGTTAAATGACGTATTCGACGTCACCGAATGACGTCAATATAATTAATAAAATATTTGTAAATAATCAAGTCGTTTCAACCAAAACAACTTTATACAGGCTAATTGTATGGCAAACAAAACTGTCACGTGATAACGTTAAAGAAAACGAGTGCCGTTTATCACGCTCGGCTCGGAAACGTTAGGAATTCCGAGGCAAGCATCGGAATTCCTACGCGTTTCCTAGCATTGTCTGATAAACTTGACATCAGCATCAAAATACATCTATATATTCTGCAATATATATTTACAGGGCCCGTTGTGGGAAGGTTTTGTATTGACCTTGCTATCAAGAAAGCCAAGGAGGCCGGTATAGGTTGGGTCTCGGCTAGAGGTAAGGTTTGGTCACGTGGTAGGCCGTAGAAATTATGGAGAAGTTTACCAACCGCCCATCCATTGGACGTCCGTGCTAGAATATATCGGGTATACAAATCTTTAAAACTGTACAATGGAGCCTCTCCACACCTCACCAATCACCGCTTTGGCGTCGATGCTACGGTACCAATAGTTAGAAATGAACAGCGAAAACCACGTCATAATTGCCCATTTTGTAGTAAAATAAACGTTACCTGATAAATAACATATCATTCCATTAGTTCTGATATCAAGTTTATCAGGCTCGTCTCGGAAACGGCAGGAATTCCTCGACGAGCCTCAGAATTCCTACGATTTTCCTAACTTTGCCTGATAACTTTGATAGCAAACGTCTGTTATTTTCTATATAGTGTTGTTGAACGGACATAAATTCTCAATCAGTCAATCAATCAGATACGTTGTCACATCATAAATATGCAGGTACTCCGGACTAGTACTCATACAATAGGCGGGTAAAATATATTGGGGGTTTTCTGCCCACTTCGGGTATTCTGCGTGTTATTGGGTACATGTATGACATAACTGTGTAGTAGGTAGTTAGGTATGTGAAGTGTTTGTTATCTTTATATTCTTTCATTATTGGTGAGGACACTATAGTCATAAACTTCTTCAACACTTCAACAAACAACGTAGATCCAGATGAGCCGGCTCGTAGCGAGTCGTCTCATCCGGATCTGCACTTTTTGCAAGTACATGTACATGTAAATTTCATATTTTTTTAGAAGAAAAAAAAACGTCCACTTCTCATAAATGGACTAGTCTGAAAATTATTATGTGACGATGGGATTGGTCCTTAAATCAGTCTATTTCAATTATCAAGGGGTGAAAGGGTTAAAGCTGATGTTCCTGGTAACTCGGTAATGTCTCATGCGAAAACATGTTAAACAAACATATGAAACAAGCCATGGGATTTTGTATCTAAGAAGACATCAGATTGTTCGATCAAAATATTCGCAGAAACTCCGGATATATGACGTCGATGAAATTTTCATATTTCGGATTTGCCCTGAACATTTCGTCAACTTTCGACGTCATATTTACGGAAAATCTCGTTAATTTAGTAAATAATTTGTTGATGTCGCACATCTTCTTAGGCACAAAATCACATGGCCTGTCCCATTTGTGTTATCTGATAAATAAACATATACATTTATGTGTCAATACTTCACAGTTAGATCACGGTTCGCCCGCCTGTTTGAGCAGTTAATTGATGAACTTTATCGCTCGTACCTACGGACGAACGGGATCTAAATGCGTCATCCCATCCTCATGTCCATACAGTGCCCATGTATTGTGTAACCGCAGAAGCAAAACTGGAAAATGTATCAAAGATGGCAAAATGTTATCAGCCCGATAGGGGTAGGGGCGGGGGGATAGCGTGTTTATCAAAGAAGCTAATTAATTTAGAGTTGGTTCATTGATCCATTCATCTGTTTATTCGGTTATTATCCCCTCGCCGATAGGCAAGTGGGGATATAGCGTTAGTCCATGTACGTATGTTAGTAACACATTTCATTTTTCAATAATGTATTAACCTCTTCCCCGTTTTATTAATATTTGGCCACAATGTGTGTCTAGGGACAGTGCTTTGTTTTGCATACGACACATGTCCGACTGCCCAAGGTCAATGTCACTGAGCACTTATGTTCACCTTGTTTGTAAGGCAAATGCGTTAAAAAACTTAATAGCTTATGAACCCCTTCACCGATTTTGATAATCTTTGGCCACAATGTGGATTGAGCTTTGTTTTGCATACGACCCACATCCTAACGCCCGAGGTTAATGTCACTGAGGACTTATATTCACATTGCAAACGCTAAAACAAGTATTACATTGTGTTATCAAGGTTGCCAGCGAGGGGATTAGCTTAGTGATAAGGATACTCTTCTTTGCTATATATAGAGAATAGTAGGTTAGTGCCGTGAATGGGAAAACATATCTGGCAAGGCTCAGGAAACGGGATGGGCGAGGCTCTACCGAGCACATCCCGTTTCCGTGCCGCGCCAGATATTTTTTCCCATTCACGGCACTAACCTACTATTCTATTTATCCCGTCAACACCTACAAATGGCTGTAAAATGCAAAAATAGTATTGACTGGATATCAAAAATGTTTCACGGCACCGTGTTTCACAGCCCATACGCACTATGTTGACGGGATAAAATCCATACACATTTCTAAAACCCATTAATTAAGACAGTCGAACCCCTGTAAACCGGACAGAGGGACAGGTAAGTTGTGCATAATTGTATAAGCTTCGTTGCCATTTATGTTCATGATCGCAAAGCACCTACGCGTGTCTTGAAGTAGTGATACGCAAGTTTCACAGTTTCTCTCTAAACCGGACACCCTGGGATGTCCCCATGGTGTCCGGTTTAGAGAGGATCCACTGAATACGGACTATTTATATACTAAAGACAGGTGTCTTGGCGGAGTGTTGGATATATAATACAGAATCATTGTTGCATTACTTATATGTGACCGTGACTGCATAAATAGGGCTTATTGGATTTGTGACCAGTGTACCTGATCAATAACAAACTCCTGCATTTGCAGCCTGATATCGATATACATGTATATTGCTTGTTATATTAAAAGCATAACGAGTGTTGCATTGATGGAATGGCGAACGGTGCAGATCCTGCTAGTACCGTACGGATTCACAGGCTGATCTGGATCTACACTGGTCACAAAACCCATAAGTCCCATCTTTCCAGTCACAGACACACATTATATGTATCATTTAAGGTGACTTATAAAATACCCAAATTGTTCGCCAGGAAATATGACAGATTAAGGTCCCGTCCTACCCTAATCATCATATCATTAAAACATGTTTGATTCCTAACCGCGATGGGATATATGTATAGCAGTGTCTCGTTACTGCATACTATATGGTTCGTAGAGCGGCCAGTTCGGCCATCTTGGTGTGTTCAAGCCATCAGCCAGTTTCAATTCGTGTGGCGTTTGACAAAGAACGAAAATGTGACGTAGAACATATTGTAGCTACCAATATGTAGAAAAGTCGGGGCAACGTACTCCTATAAATTGTATTACGCCAAGGTGTACTGCAAGTCATATTGGTGTACTTTTGACAACATTAAACATATAGACCAGCACAAAAATATTTACACAATTCCCTGACATTTGATTGGCCCGTAGCAAGTCTCTGTCCAAAATTTATATCCCAGTAAACTCTCATGCCGAACTACTTTCCGTAATCGTGAGGCGCAGTTAAAATAATTCTTAAGAAAACGGAAAATAAACACATTTTCTTGATGAATTTATTTCAAATGCTGGAATTATAAGGAATGAATGGCCATTCATTCCTATAATAAATGTACATGTATATCGAATAGGTATATTTACAATGGTCATTTGTGTTGTTAAAAAAAAAACAGGCAGAAAACAGTCCAGAAAACCGACATATGTTACAGCTTGGTGCAATATAATGTATAAGAGTGTGTTGTCCTGGCTTTTCTACGTATTATATGGTTAGCTACATTATATCATATGTTCTACATTGCATTTTCCGTTCTTTGTCAAACGGCACAAGAGGTGAAACTAGCTGATGGTTTGAACGCACAAAGATGGCCGAGGTGGCCACTCCATGAACGATAATACTATATTATAGTATACAGTAACGGGACAATATTAACATATGTGTATGTTGTACATATATCCCAACACAGTTAGGAAGCAATTATGTTTTAATCAAATGATGATCAGGGGTAGAACGAGTCCTTAATGCGTTGTGACTCGTTTTTCCGCAGGTTCCAACCATTTTGGTATAGCGGGCTGGTACGGTATACGGGCGTCAGACCAAGGCATGCTGGTGCGTTATGTGTTTGTTTATGTTTAATGGTGTTTAACGGCCTGTCAACAGTTATGGTCATTTTATACTGGGTAAATGGGATGAAATCCAGCACTTTACCTGCATGTATGGGGGAATCCAAAACTGAATATTTACATAAAAATATATATTCATCCCTGAAATTAGAATAACCTGATCTAGTGCCAAGTCCTCGCCACACCAGAGTCACTGAGACCCACCCTATAAAAATAATGGGATTATCACCAATCTTACTACTCTGATAATGGGTATAACCGGATTCAACCTTCGGGGTAATTACAGAGCAAACCATGTGCACGATCGTTAATGTATGGAAGTGTATGCGAGCGTCCTGGTGCCAATGCTAAAATAGTTTGTATCTCCTAATTAGGAGATACTAAGTCCTAATTAGGAGACAGTAAGTCGCAATGAGGAGATTGTAACTTGCTATCTCCTAATTCGGACTTACTATCTGTTTCACTGCTAAAAAGGTTGTATCTCCTAATTAAGATATACCAACTCCTCATTGGGAGATACTAACTCATAATTAAGAGATATTAAGTCCTAATTAGGAGGTACTAAGTCCTAATTAGGACATATTATCTCATAATTAGGACATAGTATCTCCTAATGTATAGCATTGGCACCAGGACGCTTCCATACTAATTTCGCCCATCTATGTTTTGGATTAACAACGTTTATAAATCCGTCTTTTATATGGATAACTGACATATAATCCACAATGCAGATGGCACGAGTGGATGGGCGAGGTGGCAGGGCAAACCTATTGAACAGAGTATGCATGCTTCACATCGGGGACACATATCAGAAATAGTTTCGGAACAGATAATGACAATAGTTGGCACAAACATCGATAACGTAGCTTTGCAATGTCAATATGTAGCTTGGTTCTATTTCAGGGAATGGCGTTCACTAATACATCTCCACTTCTCTTCCCCACCCGCTCCAAACAAGTACGTAAAATCACAGGGGGGTCGTTTCACTTAACTTCGTACGACTAAGATGTGCAAAATTATGATTTCACATTAACAATGTGTTATTGTAAACAATTATTGCATTTACATTTATTGAGCATCGGCTGCATATGCAGCCTATGCTCAATAAATGTAAATCCATCAATTTAAATTTACAGACTATTCTAAATCTGCACTTACGAGCATTTTAGTCGTACGAAGTTTAGTGAAACGGCCCACAGGGTCTTGAAGAACGGTTCATATTTCGGTGTTTTATGGGTTATTTCGGTATATCTGGTGGTTTGGGTGCATTGTTACCAACATACAATTTACGTCACCTCCCATGAATTACACGTATAACTACGTGTTTCTTTGTGGATATTTTGACAGTATAAAAGGTGTCCGAACGTTCGGAACGGTGAATGTGTAGATACTTGACGATTTCTGTCGTGTGTAATGATTAAGCATTAGTAGTTGCACAAAAGTATGTAAATTACCTAAAACCAACGAAATCCATCCAAATATACCCAAAATACCCATATGACACCAACATACTGACCATCTGTTCAAAAACATGTGCGTAAAATGTAGTCCACGAGTTATCTTATATTTAAATGTACATGCCCACTCAGTAGGCACAACATTTTCTTTATATCAGAGACAACATTTGAGACATTTCATGGCAAAATAAACATGCATTCACCATTCCCCCACGTATTGATTGGAATTAGTGTACAGTTTATATCAGACGTAACTTTCCACACTGATATCAGGGGCGATAACCGTGTTTCCTTAACATGTCAACGGACATTACTGTTTATTCTCTGTATTTATGTTTTAATGTGCAATGATCATACTTTATAATCCTCATTTAATTTGTATAAATAATTAAAAAGATATCATGCCTCATTTGCATATGAAAATAGCCTGATACCACCGCGCGTCACTATCACATCCGCACAATCTGATCTGGATATGCACTGTTCGCCCGTCACCCGTCATGCTTCTAATAATCGATATAGATCGTTATCAGGCTACATGAGAGTGCCATGTTATCAGGAGCTACAATTGTCACAAATCCCATAAGCTCTATTTCTCCAGTCACAGCCACACTTACGTATACGTATTATGCGCTAACGTTATAATATGCCAAAGCACATAATGAGGACGTTCCAAATAACATTTATGACGTCGCAACAAATGACATTAGATGCATCAGTGACTCGGCAAGGGAGGTATTTCATGACCCTGGTCCAATTGTCAAATTATCGTCTGTAGGCTGTGCTGGGTACCAATCCGATATGTCTCGCCGCCCCGGCAAAGGACGGTGACAGTCTCGTTGTTGACATGGCCACGACGGCAGTTGCGCTCGGCAAGGTGAGTTATAGGACACAGACAGGTAATTATGCTTGCCACTTAACATATTACGATGTTCGGTGTCAAAACCATACTACCCTCCGCCTCCTACCCCCCCCCCCCCCCCCCCACCCCACCCCCACCCCCTCCCGACTTTCGTCCGACGGGGGATACGTTATTTAACTGGCACAAAAGAGACACACTTACTACTTGTATTTCTTCGAGTCGAACAACCGCATCTCAGTTGTATGCCTAGTTAAACATTCGATTCGGCTTATAGTTAAGGGTGGGAATTGGATCGAACACCTCCCATACCCGAAATATTGAATAGTTAAGCAGTGTTTCTCTTATTATACTCCTTTGGTCTCAGCTGGGCCGGGAGCCATATAGTGTTTGGTATATTGGTTTGTTTATTGGTGTTTAACGGCCTATCAACAGCTATGGTCATATAAGGCCGGGCCAACGGGTTCGATCCCGTTTTAACCTGCTGCATTGGTGGGGGGGGGGGGACTTCCAAAATCAGAACGGACTATTCACATCGAGAAACAATATGTTCAGCCCTGAAAGTAGAATAACCTGACGTGGTGCCAGGTCCATACCACACCAAAGTAACTTAGCCCCTTCTCCTAAAATAGGATTACGAATAATCGTCATACTCACATAATATAAGAGGTATAACCAGATTCAACTGTCGCATACAAATACTTATTGTGTTTGGATTGTGTGTCTGTCGGAGTGCCCGCATACGATGTTTGCCGGGGTTACTCCAACCTGCCACCGGTGGCATTTGCGTGCAGACAAGTTATATTTTCTTGATTATTGCCTGCCTGTGTAGTATATCGTCATGGTGTGCTCTATTCCACGTCATGCAGGTGGAGATTGCGGACCGAAAAGATCACCAGATCCCGCCAGGATGGATCGTCGATGAACACGGCAAGGTACATAGAGAATAATAGGCTAGTGTCTTTTGATATCATGTTTATCAGGCAAGGCTAGAAAACGCGTAGGAATTCCGAGGCAAGCCTCGGCATTT
The DNA here is from genome assembly GCA_029237695.1 of Conchocele bisecta. Lineage (NCBI taxonomy): Eukaryota > Metazoa > Mollusca > Bivalvia > Lucinida > Thyasiridae > Conchocele > Conchocele bisecta. The sequence goes on from CM055281.1 coordinate 54,454,107, forward strand.
CTATGCGTTTCATAGCCACTTGCCTCGGATAAACTTAATATCAAAAGACACTAGCCTGGTATACTATTTATCAGGTAAAGTTTTATGCGCGAAAATGACCACATATGATGTTTACATCATTTCCAAGCTATCTAGCCAGATTTCGGAGTCAATTCCAAAATATTTCGTTTTTTTACTCCTCCCCCACCTCTTCTCCTCTTTTCCTCCCATGTTAAATTTTGTTTCGCTATAAAATCAATATTTGATGGAATGCCATCAAACAAAAATATTTGGGGATGGTGACTTTTTTGTTATTGGTGATAAAATACTTACATTTAAATATTTTTAAGATTTAATGTCTTTAATAGCCCAAAGGTCGTTGGCAGAAAAACGTGCAACAGACAGTATGTAAATATGTATGAGTTATATCAACCTTACATTAAGAATTCTAGTGAATCGGTCCAACTGTCTTGTTTCCTGGAATGCTGCCCAAGAGGTATGGCTATATCAACGCGTTACACTGAACACTTTTATATACAAAAAATACAGTGGAGTCTCTCTAAACCGGACACCCTGGGGACCTTCCAGGGTGTCCGGTTTGGAGAGGTTCCCCTGTAAACCATACAGATGATTACTTCATGACACGCGCGCGTGCTTTGCGATCACGAACAGACATTATTATCGGAGACAAATGACAATGAACCCGGTCAGAATTGAGCAAAACTAACATATTTCTCTGTGTCCGGTTTTGAGGTTTAAATGTATTTACTGGTATATTTTGCAATGAGCCTCATTATTTATTTCAAGAAAATACGTCGAGTAATTAATTTATGACGGAATACCGGTGGCTGATAGGAGTTTACATGTTTGTCTGTAAGTCACATGGTTTAGTGGTGTCACTGTTTACATTTATTTTCACGGCAGATGACGCAAGAATCAAAGTCTATGAAAGGTTTGCTGCCTCTAGGCGGGACAGAGGAAACGTGTAAGTGCAGTATTATGTGGTCCAGTTCATGAGGACAGGGGCGTAGCCAGGGACAAATTTCTGATACGCACACATATCACATGGTAGAACATTGGGTGAGCATGGCTCACTCGTCGACCTAGCAAAGTGAGTGAGAGTGCTAGGGGGGTCCGGGGGCATGCCCCCCACCCCCCGGATTTTTTTTGGAAACGGAGATCCTATCTAACGCGTTTTCCTGCATTATTTACGGCACCATTTGTTTGTAATCGACATGTACGTTTGATACAAAATGCGTTCTGTTCCAGACTCAATAGCAACCCCCCCCCCCCCCCCACCACCCCCAAGATGTTATTGCATATTTCGAAAAATAAGCCTTTTTTTTTTAATTCTTTTATTTTTTCTCGTACGCACGTGCGTACGTGCGTATGCCTGGCTACGCCACTGGAGGTTATTATATGGTTAGCTGTGAGAGTTGTGATATCTGTCCTATCTCATCATCTCTATATGTTGCCAGGATTAATTCTGACAAATACAAGTAATCAGGTTCAGAAAAATGGATATATCGAACACATGCCTATATCGAGGGTCTGATGAGTGACCTCGTTATAACAGTATTTCACTGTATTGTTTTTTTTTTTATAAAGAGTGTGTAAAGTTGGCAGCCAATATTAATTCTGACAAATAAAAGCAATCAATTTCACTAAAATGGATATGTCGAACCCATGCCTATATCGCGGTTCTGATGAGTGACCTCGTTATGACGATACTGTCTGTATTGGTGTTGTAAATAATTTGTGAAGTTGGCAGCCAATATTAATTCTGACCGATACAATTACTCAAGTTCAGGACATTGATATGTCGAACCCATACATATGTCCAGGTTCTGATGAGTGGCCTCGTTATAACGATAGTTCACTGTATTTTGTTTTTGTAAATAATTTGTGAAGTTGGCAACCAATATTAATTCTAACGAATACAAGTAATCAAGTTCAGAAAATGGATATGTCGAACACATGCCTATATCGAGGTTCTGATGAAAGTCCGAGTGACCTCGTTATAACGATATTTAACTGTATTTTTTGTAAATAATTTGTGAAGTTGGCAGCCAATATTAATTCTGACAAATACAAGTACTCAAGTTCAGTAAAATGGATATATCCAGCCCATGCCTACATCGAGGTTCTGATCTGATGAAAGTACGAGTAACCTCGTTATAACGATATTTTACTGTATTTTTTTCGGTAAATATGTTTTTAAGTTGGCAGCCAAAATGAATTCTGACACATACAAGCAACATATACTTTGGATGAGAAACAAGAACATTTACGGAAAACATTGATTTTTTCTACACCCATAAAGGGGTTTCTCACATGAACTGTCTGACCACATATTAACCCGAATGTTCTGGCTATCACGCAGCTGCGTGACAGCCAGACAATATGTGTTAACAACGTATCAAACCTTAAACTGGAAATAAACCAGTTTCATTAGCTGAGCTCAGCCTCATATGAGGCAATACAAAATATCGCTTTCAGCTGGTTACAAGGGGTACGGGCTGGCGATGATGGTCGAGGTCTTCTGTGGGATCCTCAGCGGGGGCAGCTACGGGCCGCATATACGTAAATGGAAGGAAACCCACAAGGAAGCAAACTTAGTGAGTACGCATCCACGCATCCCCAAATAGGCCCATAACACGCGACTGCCCATGGATATCAGGTTATCCAGCTCGGCTTGGAATCTTGTAGAAAATCCGAGGCTCGCCCAGGAATTCCGACAGTTCCAGAACCAAGATAGTGTATAATGGAAATGTGTAGGAGTTTCTATCGTTTCCGAACCGATCCTTTTAAATTTGATATCAAAAGGCATTTGATTGGAATAATATTATCAAGTAACTTTCTCTGCAAGTTTTTTTTTTAAATGCGGACTCATTTATGTTGCATCATCGCATGGACGTCATTGGGTAACACCACGTGACATAATTCAGCCAATGAAACATTAGCTACAATAATTCGCCTCAGACATGTTACCGCGAGAGGTATGGAGCGGGGTAGCAATTTTGTTTCTACTGAAGCATCAGTAAAAATAATTTTGAAAACGGATTGACCCTGAACTATTTTATTACTAATCTTACTAGTTGTATAATGGGTATCACCGGATTCAACTCGCAAGCAACAAGGAAGCCAAAATGTACCCGAGGGCCAAACCAGGGATATCGGGATTCCGTTAAGGATGAAAAACATCTTTAACTTTACCCAGCGTAGCATGCTCCCAACTCCGCCCCAGAGGAAAAAATACAAAAGTACATGGCTTGTCTTATGTGCATGAAATACAGTGGACCATCTCTAAACTAGACACCCTGTGAGTAAGATGTAGAGGTTCGACTGCACACATTGTCGCTTCACTGTCATAATTACATGTGCTGCACTCCGCACCAGCGTAAATGTTTCACGTCGATAGAGGCGCCGCATTCCTGACGAATTCTCATTCATCTACATGCAGAAGACTGCATAAACACATTTTCGTCTAGTAACCGGTTCAAGAAATTTGCGCCGGTTATACTAGACGAAAAATGTTTTTAATGTGATAGCTCTAAGTTTAGCCGAGTGGCATCTCGTCAGGAAACCGTTGCATTTTTCGACTTGAAACATTGTATGCCGGTGTGGAGTGCAACAGCAGTGATTGTAGCTCTACTGATACTCAACTTCATAATCACAGGTGCTGCACTCGCACCGGCTTAAAATGTTTCACTTCGGAAAATTCACCGAATTCCTTACAAGATGCCATTCAGCTCTACTTAGAGCTATCGGATAAATAGAGAATAGTAGGTTAGTGCCGTGAATGGGAAAAATATCTGGCAAGGCTTAGGTAACGGGATGGGCGAGGCTCTGCCGAGCACATCCCGTTTCCGAGCCGGGCCAGATATTTTTCCCATTCAAGGCACTAACCTACTATTCTATTTATCCCGTCAACACCTACAAATGGCTTTTAAATACAAAAACAAATAACCCCAGCCATCGCACATATACATACGCAGTGATTAGGTCGTATTGACAGGTTATCAAAAATGTGACACGGCACATACGCACTGTGTTGACGGGATAAAATACATTTGTTTTCATCTAATAACCTGCGCAAGCTATTTTTCGTGGCGGAACATGCACCGGTTCTGACGAGATGCCACTCGGCTCTACTTGCACTGGTTACTAGACGAACATGTGTTTAATCAGTAACTTCTACATGTAGCTGAATGGGAATTCGTCAGGAATCCGGCGCCTATTTCGACGTGAAACATTTTACGCTGGTGCAGAATGCAGAACCAGTGAAATTCGTCGGATGCCTATTTCGAAAGTGAAACATTTTACGCCGGTTGGGACTGCAGAACCAGTGATACTATTTTCATCCGTTTACAGGGCCAGTGTTTTGTTGCAATAGACCTGGGCGCCTTTGAGGACGGCTTTACCGAGCGAATGAGTGAGCTGATGGCCTGTTGCAGAAACCTGGAACCAGTATGTAGTACTTGAACCCGGCTCAGTAATATAATAAAGAAACATTATAACGCCCTATATTATAACCTGGCACGTGGGCATGTACATGTACCTTTAAGAACATGTATACAGTATCTCTGCAACCGCAAGTCAGATTGATTCGATACTTCATCCATAGTTTCATTCTATAGCCCACCCAAGCGGCTTTCATGTCCAATGTCAAGACCAAATGACTCTGCCTGGGGCATCTGATTATTTGATGGGGTTTTACAATCATTCAGCAAGATTATTAATACTGACTGGTATAAGGAAATCAGTGCAATTAACAGGATTTGGATTTAAATAACCGCCTGAAAATAACCAAAATAATTCCTGAAATTGGTAGATTTCCTTCTTACAAATCAAAAATAAATCCTGAAAATCAATATTAACCCTTTCACCCCTAAGTAACTGGAATTAATTTTGATATGTTAATTTTGCAACCAATCCAATTGTCAAAAAACGATTTTCAGACTAGTCCATTTATGAAAATGGGGTGTTTTTGCTCTCGAAAATATGAAAAATACTTGCAAAAAGTGCAGATCCTGATGAGACGGCTCGACACGAGCCGGCTCATCAAGATCTACACTATTTGCCAATACCACTATACAGGCCTGTGGTGTTCAAAGGGTTAATGAATGCACTGGGATTTTTTGGTGATAAACATGATAAAAGCAGACGACATGCCCGACTGGTTCCCAGTCTGCTGTTTAATCCAGGCAGACGGGGAGCCGGAGGTGATGGTAGCTGGGGACCCCGAGAGGAAACACATGGCCAAATGTGACGGACTCGGTGGAATACCGTACCACGCCAACCAAATCACCTTTGCTGTAAGTACACCGCTCAATTGAGAATTCTAGTTGATCAGGCAAGCTAGGAAAATAGTAGCAATTCCGAGATGTGCCTCAGAATTCCCACCGTTTGTTTCCGAGCTCAGTCTGATGAATTTGTATTTAATGATATTTTCTTAATAACAAGTTAATCAGGCAGGACTAGGAATTCCGAGGCTCGTAGAGGAATTCCTAACGTTTCCCAGACGAGCCTGATGAACTTGATATTTCTTGCTATTGTCTTAAATAACAAATTGATCAGGCAGTGTTGTTAAACGTGTAGGAATTATGTGGCTCATTGGCGAGTCCAGAATGATACATATATCTGTATATTGAGAATACCAGGATCTTTGGATATCAAGTTTTATCAGGCAAGGCTAGGGAACGCGTAGGAATTCCGAGGCTCGACGAGGAAATCCTACTGTTTCCGAGCCGAGCCTGATGAACTGGATATACATTGCATCTTATATAGAGAATACCAGGCTAGTGTCTTTGGATAGCAAGTTTATCAGGCAAGGCTAGGAAACTCCTACCGTTTCCAAGCTGAGCCTGATCAAATGTATATCAACAGACACACTAGCCTCGTATTGTATTTATCAGGCAACGTTTTATGCTACAGAATGAGCAATTATAAGATTATCAGACAGGGCTAGGAAACGCGTAGGAATTCCCGGGCTCGTCGTGGATTTCCTATCATTTCTATTTATCAGTAACGTTTTATGCTCGAGGATAGCGAAATATAAGATGATTTTCATTGATAACCAATGGCAATACAGCATACACTGTATTATAATTTTGTATAGTAAATCCACGAATGGATCTTAATTTATCTCACAGAACGGACTTTGAAAGCTTCGACTCTTTTATTATCAAAATTCTGGAAAACACCATGATTCTTGTTTGAAGTGTTGAAAGTGTTAAACAAATCTCTTAAACGGACACACGTTTCAATTTCAGAATGAGCTGGCAGCAAGACTGGGTGTGGAGCCGATGTCTACGCTCTGACATTGCCGATAAAGAGTCTCAGTTGTTGGTGTGGCAATATATCCAGAGTTGGCTCAACAGTGACAATGAACCCCAATTTGTGATTGGCCTGGAATTCAGTGGTGCTCCGATGTAACTTTGCTTTTAAATTAACCCTTACAATGCTGAATTAAATGTTGTCTGCTGTTTATATCTTATTTGTCATTTTACTCATGAAAATCATGGTTTGACAGTACTTTAGAATCATTTCCAATGGAAATGATTCTAAAGTGCTCTCAGATCATGTTTTTATTGAGAAAGAATACAAAATATGAAACAACAGCAGACAAAATTTTCGGTTGCCGCCTTTTAAGGGTTAAAGGCAGTTTGAAGGGCAGTTACCGTAATAACCACAGGTAGTCGGACACCATTTGTTTTGGGTACAGGTCTAATAGAAGGTTCGACAATGTCCAGCCGCGGGTAAACGTTTGCCGTGGAGCGTGGGAACTGTTCGAACCCCCAAGACCGTAGGCCCGGGTTCAAACAGTTCCCAAGTGCCACCGCAAACGTTTACCCACGGATGGACATGATCGAACTTCAGTTCATCGTTATATTACGGTCGGAAAGTTGAGCATATATGCAGAACTTTCGGTACTTTGATAATATGCTCCATTCAAACAGCTGATTTACAAATACATATTTCTGGGCCGCAGTACAAATTTCAAAATTTCAGTGCAACCGTTGTGAACTAGTTAGGCGCATTATAGTAAGGTCACAAGACACATGCATTATGTAGGTGTTGGCCCCGGAATGAGCATCGTCTACAGCCATGGTCTAAAAGAACGATCTGTATGTTTGAACACAGCTATGAGCAGTGTCTAACAACGTCAGTCATGTAACAGTAGTAATCTTATTATATTTCTTATATATATCTTGTATATCGTATTTACATATTCCGCCCTTACATTAGAATAACCTAACCTGGTACATGTAGTCTATTTCACCAACATTGCAAAGTATACTTTTCTAGCAAAGTATACTTTGAGGGAGAAATCATTAATTTTTCTCGAAATACATTATTTCATATAAAACTAACAACTGCATATATTTAATGATTAAAAGTATGCAGAATTATTATACTGAATTTATTACATTATCACAGCCAAAATGGCTGTGATAATGTAATAAATTCAGTATAATAAAAATTAATAAATTTATCCTAAAATTGAAAATTTCTCCCTCAAAAGTATACTTTGCAATGTTGATGAAATAGGCTACAGGTCCTCACCACACCAGTCGCTTCGCTCCACTCCCTAAAAGTAATATGATTAGTACTAACATTACTATATAATGGGTAGAACCCGATTCAACTCTCAAATAACAAGGAAGCCAAACCTGTACCTGAGGGCCAAACCAGGGATATCAGGATTTCGGTAAGGATGAAACCTGTCCTTCGTATTAGCCCTTTAACCAACCCCCAAGTATTATTTACTTATACAGTGGAACCCCCAGGGTGTCCGGTTTAGAGATGTTCCACTGTAATTCCGATGTAAGAGCACCGAAACACATGCCTGTGTGCATTGCAACCACAAACACTGATAAACATCAGAGATATTTGACAATGAAATCGGTCCTAATGTAACACATGGATGTTGCAAGGTTGTTTGGTTTAGAGAGGTTCCACTGTAATTCCGATGTAAGAGCACCGAAACACATGCCTGTGTGCATTGCAACCACAAACACTGATAAACATCAGTGATATTTGACAATGAAATCGGTCCTAATTGAACACATGGATGTTGCAAGGTTGTTTGGTTTAGAGAGGTTCCACTGTAAAACAAAAGCAACATAAAGGTATTAAAATTTTATTTAATCACAATTTTGTAGTCGCATCATCAAAGCAGGACGCCAATTTCCGGCTGTAACACATCTGCAATGCCCATTTGAGACACGCCATGTGATTTTGTACTTTCTGACAACTGCGTAATTTAATGAAATTTACAATATTATCCGCGTAAATAGCGTCAAAAGTTGGAAACATTTTCAGAGCACGAGGATATTCCGCATATACTCATCAACTTTTGTCTTAATTTATGAAAAATATTGTAAATTTTGTAAACATATTTAATGAAATCACGCAGATCTCCGAAGGTACAAAACGCATGTCGGGTGTCATTTATAGCGCAATTCTTTTAACATTTGTGAGAATAAAAGTCAATGCAAAAAGACGAGATTTTTAACAAAATGATTGATTGATTATTGGTGTCTAACGGCCTATCAACAGCTAAGGTCATGTAAGACCGGGAAGATTTAACATTATTTGAAAGTAGATGGGAATCGTCTCTATACGAGATGATTCTTATGTGTTTCAGACTAATGGTTATGAACAGATAGACAATATAGGTCCAGGTGGACAATACGAGTCAACGAATCGGACATGCCAGAAACTTCATACTAAATAGGCCATGAAAATATGAATGGTCAAATAAATGGTCACAGCTGGTTCATATGAGAAAAGGGGACCTTCAAACATTTGTAACCAGCGTAGATCCTGATCACTACGTGTTATATTGTACTCGTTTAGTCACAGATTTATCTATATCGTCATCAACCCTTCTCAACCCTACATACCATTAACCCTTACTACGCTGAATTAAATGTTGTCGTCTGCTGGAAATGTTTTATTTTCAATATTTCTCGACAAAAACCTGGTTTTGACAGCACATGAGAATCGTCTCCAGTGGAGACGATTCTCATGTGCTGTCAAAACCAGTTTTTTGTTAAGAATTAAAGCAAAAATGAAAAACAGCAGACAGCCATTTCCGTCAACAGCGTAGGGAGGGTTAACTATCATATTCGGAATACACCTTTACAGGTATGAAGCTTTTTTTTGTTTAATATTTTAATTTTATGTTTGTTATTTCTCAATGAAAGTATATGTTCGTATCCTTTGTATAGAATGGGTTAAAGCAAACACTGAATCCAGATAAGCCGACCGGCCTGTAACAAGCAGTTTCTCAGGATCTGGAGCCCGTATCATTAAAAGTATGACCAAGATGTTTGCAAGTGCAAAACTAAAATTTTGCATTAGCCGACAATTTTGGGAACTATTTTGTTGATTTGTTCAGTTTGTTTGTCAATTTCAGATTTAACTCTTTGCATGCTGGGAAACTTGTGGGCTATAAATAGTTCAAAACTAGCGAACAAAAATTCATCATATTTTCTTGTATTTCTCCCCGTAAATATCATGAATATGTCTTAGAATTTCATTAGAATCGAGTCCGGAGGACTCAATTCTAATGAAATTCAAGACATATTTACAGAGAAATAAAACATACACTCCTAATTCGTTTGGCGGATATTTTCGCCGCTAGCACGCAGAGTTAATAACCCCTACATGTTTGTGGAACGTGGCAGCATTGACAAACCACGTTAATGTGTGAAGTGAATTTATAGAAATCATCGTAAACATTTTGCCGTACGAAGTTTACAGAAACGGGCTCCAACCGTGTTTGTCAGTAATTTTACAATATTTTACAAATGTCACTTAACTGATAAATGGAATGGTCCAGAAAAGAACATGGAAGTATCAATGCCAGATAAATAGTGGTGAAAGGGTTAAGAGGCATAAACCATGTGAATTTGACCGAACGGCGACCAGCGTAGACCCTGAATGCAGTCTGATCCGGAGCTACGCTGGTCACATACATCGTATGGTCCCTTTCCTCATTCTGGTGCCGAGAGATTTCTTCTATAATTGTTCATGACGGAATGATGGAACACAAAAAAATGGAAGACACCACGACATACACTGAATACAATGCAACATTTACAGACACCTAGTATTGTTTCAACATGACCATGATGACCGGTCTATTTGATATTTCTTCAGCTGTATAATGGCAATACAGTGAAACCTCGCTAAAACCGGACACCCCAGGGTGTCGTCCGGCTTAACGATGTTTCACTGTATAACCTTTTTGACATCTACACAGGCTATGGTAGAAGTGTGTATTATTCTAGGACGTTATGCCGCTGGTTTAATACACATTTCTACCACAACCAGTGTAGATGTAAAAAAAGGTTATACATTGAAACCTCGCTAAACCAGACACCCTGGGCGGTTACCGCCCAGGGTGTCTGGTTTAGCGAGGTTTCACTGTAAACCAGGCTTTTGATCATTATGAGACATAGTTGTGCGCTATGGTTCCTCTGTACATATGTCGGTCGAGATAAAACAGGGTGGCCACACAATTTGAAAAAGAAATACCCGCGATACGCCAGAATTTACCCCGATTATATTCTTGAATATGGCAAATGTATGTGTATATTATCATTATCCATTCGATTTTCGTATAAAGACATTTGCTTTCTAACCCTTGCAATGATGTCGTTTTACCATCGTTCTCATCAAAAGTATGGTAATGATTCTAAAGTATCAAACCATGTTTTATTGAGAACAAAAGACAACTATAAAACAACGAGAGCATTGATGGGTTAAAATTTTAATCACAGCCAAAGGAGTCTCGAGGGAATTTATTTTTGCAAGCAATCCTCAATTGTAGCTGTGACTGGAGAAATAGGGCTTATGCGTTTTGCGACTGCACAGCCTGATCAGGATCTATGCGTTTTGCGACCAGTGTAGATCCAGATCAGCCTGTGCATTTGCACAGGCTGATCTGGATCTGCACTGTTCGCCATTCCATCAATGAAACACCCATCATGAGTCTAACAATATAGACACGAGTGTGCTATTTGATCATGGAGCTACACTTGTTACAAATCCAATAAGCCCAATTACTCCAATCACAGCCACAATTATTAATACTTTAAAAAGTGTGTATCATCATAATAATCTTAGAAAGGCGTGTATACTATGCCGAATGTGACACGACACAACAAACAAGGCGATCGCCGGCAAGTGTCTCACCCACGAAGCTCAAGGACACGAAGGACAAGGTCATCTTTATATAAAATCCCCATCCAGGCATTCCGTTGGGGAAAATAAAAAAATCGCCACTTCCAAAAAAATAAAACAATTGGCGATAAAAAATTACAATTTTCGAAAAAAAAATAATAAAAAAATAAAAAATTTGATTTTATTTTTATCGCCAATTGTGAAATCGCCGATCGCCAGCGGAATCCCTGCCCATCCCTGATTGATGAAGTCGGTAATGATGTCTCACTTTCCACCAACGCGGGCGAGACAAAAAGGGTTTATTGAGTGGTCCAGCCATGAAGATCATTGACCAGTTAGCACATTACCACGGCTTCAAACAAATCTGTGTACAATACCATAGCCAACGATGTCTGCCTTGATCAGACTGTGCCAGCTGATCTGGGGCTACACAGATCACAATCTCAATAAGCCCCTTTTGTCAAGGCAGTTCACCAATTTCATTGATAAAATAGAACACCATCGCCATGGAAACTGTTGAGCTGCTCTAAACGGGTAAACTCAGAACCAGAGTGCTTTTGATTTTGATTGTTTTTCTTGCCATTTACTACAGTGAAACCTCTAAACCGGACACCCTGGGAGGTCCTAGGTGTCCGGTTTAGAGAGGTTCCACTGTAATTCCGATGTATGAGCACCGAAACACACGCCGGTGTACATTGCAATCATGAATGAAAACTGATACACATGACAGATATTTGACAGTGAAATCGGTCACAATTTAACGCATCGATATCGCAAGGTTGTTCGGTTTAGAGATACATCCATCGCATTAACGGGAGCAACAGATAAATACGGCGTACAAAATCTCGATGGTCTAGCATTAGGTCGCAATGCCGTCTAAAAAGTGTGTAGATACGACCGAATACTTGACCATCGATTTGTCAATCGTCTACTATACGAGACGGAGTGGAATTATTCACATGTAAGTGACCGGTGTATTCTAAAAATATACATGAACGAAGCATAACAAAAAAGGAGACTGGGACTGTGAAATGGGAATATATCGTGGACGCTCCGTCCGATTCATACATGGGACAGACTTCGGTTAGTTTAGATTTACTTAACATCTATGGTTGTTGCATGTCAATACAGTTTATATTGGTCAGTTCAATGGCCAAGTTTTTTTTACATATGCTTAACTGATTTAATAGTGAACATTGTAGGCTGTAATCGGATCAAGTATTTGCAAGCTACGTGCATTTCGTCAGACAACCGTATCACCGGTAAATGCAGGGAATTGGTCTATTAATTAGAGTATAAAAATTGATTCATTATTTAATACGGCGTAACATACGTTTAACCCACAACACTACAAGAGCTCAATCCCAATGTTTGCAAACAGTGTAGATCCTGATGAGACGGCTCGTAACGAGCCGTCTCATCAGGATCTGCACTGTTTGTACGAATGTTCTTATTTTAACAAACTTCCACCTTCCTATTTAATGGAATGGTCTGAAAATGAGGATGGAAGGGCCCATTCCTGGGCTATGGATCAGGTTAATAGGTTATTTACAGCAGGAAATGCAACCGATGTATATACACATTTGTTTTAAGGAACTCTGAAACTTTTTTATCACTATCGGATTAGACAGCCTGCAAAATGATCCATGGAATCGCAAACAGTCTGCCGTTGTTGGGCGAATTGCCAGATGAATTTTGTGTAACGTTCACATGTAGACTTCACACGCAACCTCAAACCTACGTAGTACGACAATATATTGATTGATGATGCATTTTCACGGGCAGACATCTCACTTAACCCCATGCCGCCGGTACACGATAGTGTATCCCAACGAGTACGTTTATCGGTAGCGAAGGCAACGGTCAGATTTCCGTGGAATCGCGACACGTGTCGTCCATTCGCCCAACACAACACTCGCCGTGTTAACACAGAGGTCGCGCATCGCCGGTCGTCATTCAAGGTCAGGTAAATCTTCATCGTCACTGTCTCCCTCGTCGTCAGCGTCGTCACCACCCATCCCACTCATTCCAGGGGGCATTCCACCCATCCCACCCATACCTGGCATTCCACCCATACCGCCCATCCCACCCATACCTGGCATTCCACCCATACCACCCATACCTGGCATTCCACCCATACCGCCCATTCCACCCATACCACCCATGCCGCCGCCCATACCACCCATATTCTGCATCATCTGAAACAGCAGAAACGGTGAAAGTGAAAAAGTGAATGGTTAAAGTACCAGCAACAGTTACGGTCATTTAGGGACATTCCCATTCACCTGGATGGGACATCGGTTTCAAGTCTCATCCGAAAGACCAGTGGGATGGAAATACTAGTCCAAAATGCACACGGAACTCTCAACATCACATATTTAGGAGTGAAATGTTGATATTGAATGGGTTTAAAGCCCCCACTACAGCTTAAAGCTCATATAGAGATGGGACATTGGTTTCGAATTGAATCGGGTTTCATTATTCAAGTCTCATTCAAAGGACTAATTTAAGGGTGAAGGGTTAAAGGAGAGACGTGAAGGTCATTAGGGGTGAAAGGGTTAAAGGTAAGAGGTGAAGGTCATTGGGGTGAAAGGGTTACAGATGAGAGGTGAAGGTCATTAGGGGTGAAGGGTTAAGGTGAGAGGTGAAGGTCATTAGGTGTTAAACGTGAGAGGTGAAGGTCATTAAGGGTGAAATGGTTAAAGGTGGGAGCTGAATATTAAGGGTGAAAGCGTTAAAGGTGAGAAGTAACGGTCATTAAAGGTGAATGGGTTAAAGGTGTGAGGTGAAGGTCATTAGCGATGAAGGGTTAAAGGTGAGAGGTGAAGGTTGTACCTCGTTCAGGTCCATCTGTTTGTCATCTTCTTCGTCGGTGTCATCCTCATCCTTCCACTTGTTGAAGTCTGTCTTTAACCAGAATGCCTGCAAATATCGCGGCCACTCTATATCTATGTATTATGCTAAGGGTACCAAACTTCATGTTTAACCCTTACACTGCTGAATTAAATCTTGTTGTCTGCTGTTTCAGTTCCATTTTACATAATTCTCATCAACAACATGGTGCTGTCAAGTGCTGTCAAACCTTGTTTTTATACAGAAATCAGACAAAATCTGAACCAGCAGACGACAATTTTTCTTTCCCGCTTTCTAAGGGTTAATATGTTACATCTACTTACTGGGCATCCTGGATGTTGGAAACGGCAGAATTTGTTAGTCTGACGTCACATTGCTTAATTTAAACTCAGTTTACACCAAGCAACGCGACGTCAAACCGACCAACTCCGTCAATTCTAATGTTGTTGATGCCCTGTAAGTATTTCCAAGGGAAGTAACTTGTGATTTTCAATATAGGAATGAATGGCCTTTTTGTGGAATTTATTGGGGTATAAACTTGGAAAAGTCGCGGGAATACTGGACTGGCTTTTCCAAGTTTATATCCCCGATAAATCCTTATAATTCCAGCATCTGAAATAAATTCATCAAGAAAATGTGTTTATTTTCCGTTTTCTTAAGAATAGTTTTAACTGCGCCTCACGGTTACGGAAAGTAGTTTGGCGAGGGAATTTACTGGGATATACATTTTGGACAGACTTGCTACGGGCCAATCAAATGTTAGGGAATTGTGTAAATATGTTTGTGCTGGAATTATAGCTTGGGGACAGCTTCTGCAGCCTACAGAATACCATGTTTCAACAATCATAGTTTTACATAGTAAAAATGGGACCAACATGGGGAATAACACAATACAGTTCTGTAACTTGCTCAGATTCTCCATTCACGCCAGAGCATTTTGGCGTATTTTACGCACTTTAGCAGAATACGCATTATAGGAGTGAATGGCCTTTTTGTGGAATTTATCGGGGTATAAACTTGGAAAAGTCGCGGGAATACTGGACGAAGGCCGGAAGGCCTCGTCCAGTATTCCCGCGACTTTTCCAAGTTTATATCCCCGATAAATTCCACAAAAAGGCCATTCATTCCTTATAATTCCAGCATTTGAAATAAATTCATCAAGAAAATGTGTTTATTTTCCGTTTTCTTAAGAATTATTTTAACTGCGCCTCACGGTTACGGAAAGTAGTTCGGCATGGGAGTTTACTGGGATATAAATTTTGGACAGAACTTGCTACGGACCAATCAAATGTTAGGGAATTGTGTAAATATTTTTGTGCTGGAATTATTGATTATCAAAAGTGGGAGTACAAAATACTCACAGCAATGTGAAAATACGCATTGATTTTCAAATAGCATTGAAAATTTACCTTTTAGCTACAAAAGGCAGATCAAATAAGTGAATTTTTAAATTTGTTTTATTTTTTATCCTACGTTCCCTATTTTAACTCTGATAATTGGAACCACTACTACGAGATCACCGCTTCAACTTAATATGATTTTGTGCTTACGCCATAAATAGAATCTAAATAACATTTGTGTTGAATTAACGCGATATTCATTAAACGTGTTAACTGAATGTTTAATAAATCGATAGACCATCGAAATATCATATTGTGCAAGATGCTTTATGTTGAGAGGTTCTACTGTACATCAGTAATACTCCATGCCATATGAGGTATGTATAAATGTATGTTGTAACGTCCCGCCGTTAACGTTTCTGCGCACCCCGTCAAGCCAGAAGACCAGAGCTCCAGATAAAGCTGCATATTTGCTTAAATACCCAATTAAAATCAAAAGTAGCGAGTATCAAATAGCAATAACAAGAGCTGTAGGAGAACAGCATAGCTCGACTACGAGGGTTGTCGCTGTACACATATATAGAAACTTGACTGAAAACCTTAACTAAAAACCTTAACCAAGGCATGACGGTGACGCCGACGCCGGGGTGACTACATAAGCTCTCCCTATTCTTTGAATAGTCGAGCTAAAAATGTTATTTGTACCTTTATCATGCTGCAGAAAACAAATAAACAGACCGCAAATGTAGTGAGTGAGTGAATAGGGTTTAACGTCCGCTTTTGTCCGCAAATGTAGCATATTTTTCTTATTTTCCGTGAAAACACATCTTGGTATTTCATTAGAATTGTCTCCAAGGAGACAATTCTAAATGCCGAGACATGTTTTTATTTCAAAGCAAACTATTCAATAATTGCTGTCTGCTGATGTGTAAACAGTAGTGTGATTTTATTTTACCCAATTAAATTTTTTAAATACCCAATTGCTTCAGAAATGATGGAATGACAATACTCAATTACTACAGAAAAGAAGGGTAGAAATTAACATTTTACCCAATTAAATTTTTTAAATACCCAATTGCTTCAGAAATGATGGAATGACAATACTCAATTACTACAGAAAAGAAGGGTAGAAATTAACACTGCATGCGCCACAGAAATTGCATACCTTTTTTACTCCTTTCAATAAGTGAGGCCAGTATGGTCCGTCTTCTTTCTTTTTCACCACAAACTGAACGTTTCTATCGAGCACTGCATATTTGGATTCCTGGAAAGTAGAATGTACAAAATTGTTGACACCAAAGTCAATGTCACCAAGGTCACCCGAATGACACTGGATGGATAGCTATCAATGTGAGGAGGCTATCAATGAAGTTTGGTAATGATCCGACTGACGGATCAAGGGATATGCGAAATTTGAATGTACGTGGAAAACGACGAGGCAGCAGATTAACTCGTTATGTACATGTATGCTACCCGGTACTTAATCACATTCACGTCTTCAAATTTGCCCAATAGGAAATGTTGAAACCTCTCATCTGAACCGTCTCAATGCGACAACACGGTTCAGAGTGATAACAATAGACAGTCTTGTGCAGAGATAAGAAAAATATTTCTGGTTTTCCATCAGCAAAATCGCTCTCCCTTACATTTGTAAATAACTGGAATGAATTTTGATATGGTAATTTTGCAACCAATCCAATAGTCACAAAATGATTTTCAGACTAGTCCATTTATGAAAAGGTGGTGTTTTTGTTCTCAAAAATATGAAAATTACTTGCTAATCCTGATTCGTCACGAGCAGGGCTAGAAATTAACAGATTTTAGTTACTAGCTAGCAAGACGAGTAGGTTCTGAAATCTACTGGTCCTGCTGGAATTCTACTGGTCCGACAAAAATTAAAACATGCCATAGTTAAAGCTTGAAATTTGCATTGCCCAAAACGGTAGGTTTCTTATCTGAATCCCGTGAATCACTACTTGCATAGAGATTCCGCTGGCGATCGCCACTTTCGCAATTGGTGATAAAAATAAACAATTGGCGATAAAAAATCACAATTTTCGAAAAATAAATAATAAATAAACATTTTTTTTGTGGCGATATTTTTTTCCCCCCAGCGGAATCCCTGGCATATTATATGCACCATGAACATGTGATTGTGTGACTATTGTCATCATATACATGTACCAGCCATTCACGATCTTGTTTTCAAGACATAAGAAACATACGTTTTCATTTTTCTTTGTCATGTACCTTTTTTCTGATGTTTTTTAGGACATTTGAGGCAAAACTTTTATAAATAATTTGAGATGTGTTGGCCATTTTTTTCCACCAGCCAGGAGGACCACTGGCTTGAAGTTTTTATTGGTCCTGTGGTAGAACTACTGGCCTCGGACCACAGGACCAGCATAAATTTCAAGCCCTGATGAGCCGGATCATCTGAATCTACACGGTTTGCCAATACCACTATACAGGTCTGTAGTGATGAAACGGTTGGTTAACCCTTAGACCGCTACACACAACAATTGTCGTCTGCTGTTGTTTTTATATCTTGCCTTATTTCTGAATGAAAACATGGTTTAACAGCACTTCAGAATCATTTTCAATGGAAATGATTCTGAAGTGCTGTCAAAGCATGTTGTAAATTATTCTAAAGTGCTATCAAAGCATGTTTTGATGATCAAAATGGAAAAGAGCAAATAAACAGCAGACGACAATATTTTTTTAATAGATACCGGTGTAAGGGTTAAATGGTATATCAGCATGAAACGTATTCAACTGTCGTATGTACCTGTGGATTTACTTCGCCTTCAAATTCCAGTGTGATTTCATAGTCTTCTTTCTGTGATCCACCCTTACCACTGGCAATATATAACAGCAACATACAGTCACAATGGAACCCACAAACTTTTGAAATACAAATGAAAGTATTACAAGGGTCATTCTGGCGAGTGATTGATTGAGGTTTTACATGTTTTGTTTGTTTGTTGGGGTTTAACGGCCTATCAACAGCTAAGGTCATTTAAGGCCGGGTCAATGGGTTTAGTAATAAATCCCATATCCTGTACAAGTACCGGTACATGTACATGTACAAATGGGGGTAAAATCACAAAATCAGAACTGAATATTTACAATAACAAAACTACGAAAACCAGGCTTAATGACAACGTCATGAAAAGCGGTAAACGACGTAAGAAAAACGACGATTCAAATTGTCTAACGTGGCCATAAAAGTTTACATTTTGCCCTCCCATTTACGTTTATTGGTGTCAGTTAACATTAAGTGTGAACAAAAAACGGAAAATGATAACTTACTGAAACTTTCACTAATATGAGCCGCGTTGCCTCAGTACACACATTATGACGGCATGACGTGACATCACGCACTTGTGACGTCACTGAATGTGAATCCATGTTTGACGTTATGGCCATGGTGTCGTGACAAAATATTACAGCATGGATACTTGCACGAGTTCCTCGCAGCATCAATGACTTACAAATGCTCGAGGCGCTGTACATTGTCGCATAACTGTCGTTCTTTGACACTGTCACTCTTTTTCATCAGTTGTCCTCATGAATTCAAAATGGTGAACGCATAACTTAACTGGCTACATATCAGCGAAGTCTTCACTTACACTGCATTTTGATTCCTAAATTATAACTTTAAATATGAACCTAGTGAATGCCAACAATATTACCATCTATTATCTTGGTAAATTGAGACTTTTGAACAATTATAGCCAGTACTTAGCGAATGATATGCCATTTAATGCCACTCATTTTATCATAAACGGAGGTAGACACGCAGCTATATAATGACATAATTATCCGGGGTTTGTATTGAATTTGGTAAAACAAATGCATCAAGATCTCTCTTAATAGATTCAGAATCAGTGATTTCAATGCAGCTTCTTGATTGTTTGTGTATAAGCAATACATAATGCACAAACCACACAGTGAGGTCGGTGGAGTTTTCGAAAAGTCTTGAAATTAATTGGAAATTTGAAGGTCATAAACTTGCTTTTCGCACGATTTGTAGTATCAAATCATCAGCTTATCACTTGACTGCATAATAGTGTATATCAGGTGATGGTAATGCGATCCCCAAGAAAGACACACAGAGACAACTATAAGGTATCACGCTACCAAATCTGCCCGACGTCGTGTTTTGTCACAAAGTTAATGTTATAAGTGGCCTACTGCAGATGTACACGTGCAATAGTTACAAACGAATACTCCATTTGCAGCAATTCCGTACACATCCTTATGATAGAATATTGGAATAGAAAACAATGATCGTGAAAATTACGTGTGGGCACAATCATATGATCTGGCGACGAAGTGTGGGGATTGGGGATTCGGGGACAAGCGCCCCTTGGGAATATAGTTCATCCCTGAATGCCAATCGGTGCGTCTGAAATGTATTTCATATTGAAATGAAAAGAAAAAGAAATTGAAAGTTTGTACGTGATCTTTTTATCACTTCTTGCAATTTATTTTGGTATGTATATAGTAATTAAAATAACACCACTTTATCATGATATGAAAGTCATTTGTCACACATATATATATAAAATGAGCTTCCAGCTGTGGCGGATTTATCTGGGGGATGGGCATCCCATATGCATAACCTGCAACTGCAACATCCAATTATGTATTATATTTATGCGGTTTGGGTTATGGTCAGGCAATGGAATTCTGATTGATTACTGACGTTGTCGAAGTGGATTCCTTTTATGCGGCTGTTCGTGTACGGTATTAAAAAATGAAATCACATGGGGCAAAATTGGGCTAATATGGAGGATTGAATAACGCCTCAATCGACGATATTTGATAATAGATTCATCCACTGTAACCACTCAATTGGGAAAATGTACAGATGTCATTTCAACTATCCTAAAACTCGAGAGAAATTGGTAACTTGCCTGGCCTTCTGCTACATGTTCACCATCATCGGGATCAATCTAGCCATGTCTCCTCATATTTAAATCTTTTTAATCACACAATGAGTTCAACCGATCTGGCATTTCACGAAAAGTGGTCAGTCGACCAAGACTTTTACTTTGGGTCACAACGTCTGACGACGTCACTTTTGTATGTCCATGTCTGGCCTAGCCTTTCGCGCCTTCATGTCCATTGTCTATCCGACTGTATCGTTCGTGTATTGTCATCCCGATGATGGACTTTGTCTCATCATCAATATCTCGGTGTTTTGTGTTAAAATACAAACTTTAATATAATCTCTTGGTTTTTCCGGCATATTCCCTTACACAGAGCTGGCAGTCGTTAAACTACGTCATTTCCGGTCATGATGTCAGATTTTTAAAATATTTTGTCGCATACGAAATGTTTAATAATGTCGCTATTATTCCCCAAAATTATTTCAGACAGCAGCAAACAACAGGGAAACGCCAACACTTCTCACTCTGCATTATTTGAAAATTATTCATACGAAATTACGTTACTTGGGCCACAATCCAAAACATGACGTTACATTAGCAACTGCAACACGAGCTATGAACATTATGTTCATACTTTGTCTTGGCCTAATGGGAGACACTTGGCCAGGCTACGAGATATCCAAATTTGGTTGACATGTGATTAAAGATGACAAATCTATACAACTTGTCCGGGTATTTTATCTACGCCGTTGATAAAAACGTCGTAATTACGACGTCATTGATCTAAAACGTCATATTAAGTTTTTACCACGCGTTATAAAAATACTTCTAAACTGAAAAATAATTGGTATACATTGATAATTTTTGCCGCATATGGCTTTTAAAAGATGTACAATTCAGAATACGCGAAAATGTAAAAACTGAAATCTGTTTCATTAAGCCCGGTTTTCGCACGGCGTGGCTCATATATTCAGCCCTGAAATCAGAATAATCCTGATCTGATGCCAGGTCCTCGCCACACCAGAATCATTTGGCCCCTCCCAAAAGCAGTAGGATCAGTAATAATCTTATTACTTTTATAATGGGTAATAACCCAATTCAACTCCCAGGTAACTAAAGAGCCAAAGATAAAAACATACCTGAGGGCCAAACCAGGCAAATCGTGATTCCTATAAAGAGGAACCCATACCGTTAATTTACGCCGTCTCATTCGCCCGACCACCACCCACAGGGTTTTACATGTACATCTGTCATTCAGTAACATCATTCACATCAATCAACAATGAAAGGTCAGTCAGTATATGTTTTGCTTGTTTGTTGGGGTTTAACGGCCTATCATGCAGAGCTCCAGATAAGCTGCGTATTTGCTTAAATACCCAATTAAAATTGCCAAAAATCCAATTGAAATCAGAAGTACAGTCTTCACGAAAAACTTTGAGACACTTGCAAATGGGCTTCAAAAATGTACTTGCCCGAATGAACTTCTAGGTGCCCATATATTTGTGCAGAATTTTACCCGCTTATTGGCGGTTAAATGTATAGTAGTATATGTAACTAACATAAAGTGGCATATCATGCATTTATTAGTAATACTTATAATATGGCCATATGAGTAAACAATAATTTATGTTTTATATAGTGAACAAGAAACGAGGCAAAGCCACGAAGGCCAGGTTTTTTCCAAGCATAGACACTTGGATAACATAATTATACCCACTTTTTGTAGAATAGATGGCCGTGGCCTGCATGTCGCGCCTTGGGGCGAGGCACGACACTAAAAAAATAGATAGATGGAAAAACTTTAACCAAAAAACTTTAACCGGACACACGGACGAACGGACGGACGTATGCCAAAATGCCGACGATATATCGCTTTCCGCAAGCAGGTGTGACAATGATGATAAACACCCATGTGAAGTATCAAGGTATTGGGTGAAGCAGTTGCAGAGATATAGTACACGAAAAAACTTTAACAAAAAATTTTAAAGTAATTTGAACTAGACATAGGGCACAGGATCGTGCTTTCCGCAAGCAGGTGCGACAATGATGATAAACACCCATGTGAAGTATGAAGGTATTGGGTGAAGCAGTTGCAGAGATATAGTACACGAAAAAACTTTAACAAAAAAATTCAAAGTAATTTGACCTTGACATTGGGCACAGGATAGCGCTTTCCGCAAGCAGGTGCAACAATGATGATAAACATCCATGTGAAGCACAGGTGGAAGACTCGGACCTATGACACCAAAAAAATGCCTATTAAAAAAAATCCCATTACCCCACCCACTTGGTCTCGAACAGTACTATACGTTAATTCAAGGTGGGTATAAATAGCGCTATTATAGAAAGAGCCCTCTTTTTTCCGGCTCGCACAAACACAATAAACATCGATTAAATGTATGAAATATGTCTCTGGCAATCGATAAAGGTATTAGGTGTGTGAATATACTCACTTCAAATCGCTGTTTCAAGTATTTATTGAGTTATTCGCGTTTTGATTACCCCATCCAAAGCGAAAGTTGCGTGTACGAAAGAATCTCACACAGAATCGGAGGCCGTCCGGCTGGATTATCGGTCATATTTGGCCGATAGCTGATCGCCAGCTCAAACTAAAGTCGTGCACCATGATCATATACATTAGAGACTCCAACCATACAAAGTTCGTCCAATTGCGAGGAATCTCCTTTCCGGTCCTCTCCGGTTTCTAGTCATACCGGGGGCGAGGTATCGGGTACGTTTTGACCCGCACCCGAGGTATCGATAGGCCGACTCGTCATAGGGCCGAGATGTCGGTAAGCGAAAACGCGAATTTACACCTGTCCGCTTCTAGACCTCCGACTTTTAAATTTCGATGTCATAAAGTTATGGAGTAATTATGTGCGAAACTCCGAAATTCCAGAGCCAAATCTTACTAAATAAAGTACTATTTTATTCCATGCCTAATAGAGTCCCGAAATGGATAAATATGTGTCGAGTAATTGGTCGTAAATGTGTGTCTCTGTTGACATCACGTCGGCATGTATCAAAGGTCAGTTCGGCACGACTTTGTAACCTTTAATGTCTCACCCTCCACCACGTCACAGCCAGTAACGATTACAACCGCACGTGCATATTATGTACGACGTGATCGGACAAAACCGGGCTTATTGTATATTATGCGACTTGCGAAGACCAAAACGTGTTCACCATCGGTAATAAAAAAAAAACATGCGGGATTGTAACGTATCCCCAACGCGAGATTGTAACTGTCCCCAACAGGAAACATAATACTCGTCTTAGGAGACGATTCTCATATGCTGCCAAACATGTTTATTAGATTTTTTAATTTTTTTTACAAAATATGAAATGGGTGGGGGGGGTGGGGGGGTGGGGGGGGTGGGGGGTGGGGGTGTGTGTGGTAGCACTAATATCGATCGTACCGGCTCCTTCGGGCCGGCAATTACATCCGGACCGATTGGCATTCTGAAATTTTAGAAGCCCTGGTCTCCAAGGAGACAATTCTAATGAAATGCCAAGACATGTTTACATTTCGAAGCAAACTATTCAATAATAACTGTCTGTTGATCTGTAAACAGTGGTGTGATCTTATTTTACCCAATTAAAATTTTGTAATACCCAATTGCTTCAGAAATGATGGGAGTGACAATACTCAATTACTAAGTCCTTATCTGGAGTCCTGACAGCAACAAACAAAGTCACAATTTAACCCACAACCTTTTGAAATTCAAATGAAAGTAGTACAAGGGTCATTCTGGCGTCGAATATGGGCCCAGACAGCGAAGATGCAGAAATGTGAAGGCAAGAAACATTAATGAGAATTTGAAAGTCTATAGCATTATTTCTTCATTTCGTTGTGCTAAACATGTATACTAATTTAGGCAGAGTGTAAAGTAGAAATGATAGGGAATTGGATACCATAATGTAGAAAAAATAAAAATGGCTAAGTTAAAAAGGTGATATTTCTGTTAAAAAATATGTTTTCGGCATAAAAACACCAAGGTGCACATCTTCAATATGTGTAGAAGACGTGTGTATAGTTTCAGAACGATCGACTAAACGGTTTCGGAGGAGTTGTGTACACAAACTTTGTACCGTATATACAATAATGTAGAAAAAATGGCTAAGTTAAAAAGGTGATATTTTTGTTCATAAATATTTTTTCGGCATAAAAACACCAAGGTGCACATCTTCAATATGTGTAGAAGACGTGTGTATAGTTTCAGAACAATCGACTGAACGGTTTCGGAGGAGTTGTGTATACAAACTTTGTAACGTATATAGAATTGTATAGAAACTAGAAATGTGGCCTGTCGGCACACGAATGCCCCCGCTGGCAGCCAAAGAAAACGAGGCATATTTGATTATAAGCCATTTACCCGAGCGTTAAGGTTTCGAATGCACCAAGTCTGTGACCTTCACCCTGGGCTTAGCGGGGGTGGGACGAATGTGGATTTGTCACAGGGCGGTAGAGGACCATTGGAGCAATGCGTGTGTGAAATGTGAAGCAGATCCGAGCAAGGAAACAGAAATTATAAGCCATTTACCCAGCGTTAAGGTTTCGAAAGCACCAAGTCTGTGACCTTGACACTGGGCTTAGCGGGGGCAGGACGAATGTTGATTTTTCACAGGGCGGTAGAGAACCATTGGAGCAATGCGTGTGTGAAATGTGAAGCAGATCGGACCAAGGAAACAGAAATTATAAGCCATTTACCCAGCGTTAAGGTTTCGAACGCACCAAGTCTGTGACCATGACCCTGGGCTTAGCGGGGGCGGGACAAATGTGGATTTGTCACAGGGTGGTAGAGGACCATTGGAGCAATGCGTGTGTGAAATGTGAAGCAGATCCGAGCAAGGAAACAGAAATTATAAGCCATTTACCCAGCGTTAAGGTTTCGAAAGCACCAAGTCTGTGACCTTGACCCTGGGCTTAGCGGGGGCGGGACGAATGTGGATTTGTCACAGGGCGGTAGAGGACCATTGGAGCAATGCGTGTGTGAAATGTGAAGCAGATCCGAGCAAGGAAACAGAAATTATAAGCCATTTATCCAGCGTTAACGTTTCGGGACGTACGTACGTACGGACGCCGGTAACACTATATGCCCCCCTCACCATTCGGTGGCGGGGGCATAAAAATGGCTAAGTTAAAAAGGTGATCTTTTTGTTAAAAAATATTTTTTCGACATAAAAACACCAAGGTGCACATCTTCAATATGTGTAGAAGACGTGTGCATAATTTCAGATCGATCGACAGAATGGTTTCAGAGGAGTTGTGTACACAAACTCTGTACCGTATATAGAACTGTATAGAAAAATGTAGAAAAAATGGCTATTAAGTTAAAAAGGTGATATTTTTGTTAAAAAAATATTTTTTCGGCATAAAAAAACCAAGGTGCACATCTTCAATATGTGTAGAAGACGTGTGTATAGTTTCAGATCGATCGATTGAACAGTTTCGGAGGAGTTGTGTACACGAACTATGCACTTTTTCTTCAGCCGCCCGCCCGCCATGCGGTAAAACATAATACGTCCCGTTTTTTAAAAACGGTCGTATAAAAACATAATATCTCAATTCAATGCTTGAACAAGATTTATACAGTACTACAAGTATATACAAGTCATTGTGCTATTAAAATTTGCCGAAAGCGAGACTCCATAAAGTATTGACTGGACATTACCAGTATGCTTGTAACACGTGGATATGCCCATGTGGCATACTGGACTCTAACTGGAGAAACTCTTACAAACTTATTGACTTTTCGACGTAAATGTACATGGACGGAGCCTCAAGAGCAACGCAATATCCCCCCTTGCTATCGCATAGGGGGCATAATTATCAACATATCTGAGCTAGAATGGTTTTAAAATTTGGGTCAGTGGCCGATTTCCTTCGAATCCTAGATTGAACCCTGTAATATTAGTCAGAAAGTCGATTGCAGTTACTCACCTAAAATATAGTTTATTTTCCTGGAGATCTATGGTCGGCGACTGGCAGTCTTCAAGGTTAATGGTTAGGTATATCACATCTCTTCGCTGTGCCCATTGGACGGTGGGGATTTTCTTCCTGTCACGGAAGAACAAGAAATGTGGTTGTGACTGGAGAAATGGGGTTAATGGGTTTTGCAACCAGTGTAGATCCAGATGAGCCTGTGCATCCGCACAGGCTGATCTGGATCTACACTGGTCGCCCATTGGACGGTGAGGATTTTCTTCCTGTCACAGAAGAACAAGAAATGTGGATGTGACTGGAGAAATGGGGCTTATGCATGCGCACAGTCTGATCAGGATCTGCACTGTTCGCCTTTCCATCAATGAAACACCTGTCATGCTTCTTCTAACGCATGCAATATAGACCATTAGTGTGCTATTTTATTGGGTGCTACACTGGTCACAAATCCATTAAGCTTCTTTTCTCCAGTCACAGCCAGAAATCAGTATCACTGATGGAGTATGTACCCCTAGAAAATGTTAACCCTTAACACCGCTATCTTAATTTTTTATCGCCTGCCGTTTATTTTCTATTTTCCATTTTTATCATCAAAAACATGCTTTGACAGCACTTTATAATAATTTACATGTTTTGACAGCACTTTAGAATCATTTCCATTGGAAATGATTCTGAAGTGCTGCCAAAACATGTTTTTTATTGAAACATGTTTGTATTAAACAATTGTTGTGTGTAGTGGTCTAATGGTAAACACATATTTTTTTCTATCACAGAATAAATCAGTAACACTGATGGAGGTAGTTCTGAGTACAAAACTCAAATTACATTACATTGCATTACCGTTATCACAGAGTAATATTTCCAAATTTGCGTTGTTTGTTTAACTTCCACCTAAGAATTTTGCATTTTTAACATGTAGTTTATGATAATAGTTTTGTTTTGTTTGTAGAACTTTCTCTCAATAACTGTATAGCGAAGTATGAACGAACGTCAACGCTCTGCAGATTATTTTTATAATGTAGTGCACGAAATGAAAACGTTATTCTTCAAATTTATACCGCTGACTGTGGTGTAGCGATATAGTGCAACCTATTACCTATACAAGAATTCCGCGGAATCAAATGTCTCGCCTTGTTCCGCCTTGACCTTCACCCTGGGGCCGGAGAATTTTTTTTTTAATAATCGTATATTCATCTACATATCATAGTAAAGGTATGTATAAAGTTTGATGACTGTAGCTGATAAGGTGTTGGAAGTAATGATCGTAACACGAAAACTTAACATTGAAAGTGTTAAAAAAATAGAATTTGACCTTAACCCTGGAGCCCCCCCCCCCCCCGAGAAAAACTAGATTGGTCAGTAAGCGAGGCTTACGGAATACCCCCCGCGTGGGCCCAGGTACCCCTAAAATATGTAAAA
Source organism: Conchocele bisecta (assembly GCA_029237695.1). Taxonomy (NCBI): domain Eukaryota; kingdom Metazoa; phylum Mollusca; class Bivalvia; order Lucinida; family Thyasiridae; genus Conchocele; species Conchocele bisecta. Next base: position 54,481,739 of record CM055281.1, read on the forward strand.
ATTTCCAAGTGTGTGGGCTTGTGACCTTGACTCTGGGATTAGCGCGAGCGGCATGAATGTGAATTTGTCACAGGGTGGTAGAGGTCCATTGGAGCAATGAGTGTGTGAAATGTGAAGCAGATCCGAGCAAGGAAATAGAAGTTATAACCGATTTCTCTGATGTTAAGTTTTGTAAAGAGACTACCGTATAACCTCGAATTAACGCCCCCGGAGGCGTTACATTTTACAAAAGGGGGGGAGGGCGTTTATTAGCCAGTAAAAAAAATAAATAAAAAAATTACCAAGGACTGCCAATTTCAAAGACAAATAAGGATTTTTTAAGGATTATTTGTGTTTGAAATTGGTGGTCCTTGGTAAAAAAAATTATTTGGGGGGGGGGGGGTTTATTAGGAGGGGGGCGTTAATTCGAGGTTATACGGTATGTATGTGATGTTGACCTCAAGATCAGCCGGGATTTGTCACAGCATATGAAAAATTAAGAATTTTCAATGAAAGAAATAGAAGTTATAACATATTTCTCTGATGTTAAGTTTTGTAAAGAGACTAAGTATGTGACCTTGACCTTGGGATCAGCGGGGGTTGGACAGTCGTAGATTTGTCACAGCATGATAGTACAACCTTAGAGGAATGCACAAGTGAAATAATAAGAATTTTCAATGAAGGAAATAGAAGTTATAACTTATTTCTCTGATGTTAAGTTTTGTAAAGAGACTAAGTATTTGACCTTGACATTGGGATCAGCGGGGGTTGGACGGTCATGGATTTGGCACAGCATGGTATTAGAGCCTTACAGGAATGCATGTGTGAAATATTAAGAATTTTAGAAGAAGGAAATAGAAGTTAGAACAATATTTCTCTGATGTTAAGTTTTGTAAAGAGACTAAGTATTTGACCTTGACCTTGGTATCAGCGGGGTTGGATGGTCGTGGATTTGGCACAGCATGGTAGTAGAGCCTTACAGGAATGCATGTGTGAAATATTAAGCATTTTAGATGAAGGAAATAGAAGTTATAACAATATTTCTCTGATGTTAAGTTTTGTAAAGAGACTAAGTATTTGACCTTGACCTTGGTATCAGCGGGGGTTGGATGGTCGTGGATTTTGCACAGCATGGTAGTAGTAGCCTTACAGGAATGCATGTGTGAAATATTAAGCATTTTAGATGAAGGAAATAGAAGTTATAACAATATTTCTCTGATGTTAAGTTTACGGACTAAGTATTTGACCTTGCCCTTGGGATCTGCGGGGGACGGACGGTCGTGGATTTGGCACAGCATGGTAGTAGAGCCTTACAGGAATGCATGTATGAAATATCAAGCATTTTAGAAGGAAATAGAAGTTATAACAATATTTCTCTGATGTTAAGTTTACAGACGCACGGACGGACGGACGGACAACCTGACTCCAGTATACCCCCCCACAACTCGTTGCGGGGGGTATAAATATTAAGAATTTTAGATGAAGGAAATAGAAGTTAGAACAATATTTCTCTGATGTTAAGTTTTGTAAAGAGACTAAGTATTTGACCTTGACCTTGGGATCAGCGGGGGTTGGACGGTCGTGGATTTGGCACAGCATGGTAGTAAAGCCTTACAGGAATGCATGTGTGAAATATTAAGCATTTTAGATGAAGGAAATAGAAGTTAGAACAATATTTCTCTGATGTTAAGTTTTGTAAAGAGACTAAGTATTTGACCTTGACCTTGGGATCTGCGGGGGTTGGACGGTCGTGGATTTGGCACAGCATGGTAGTAGAGCCTTACAGGAATGCATGTGTGAAATATTAAGCATTTTAGATGAAGGAAATAGAAGTTATAACTATTTCTCTGATGTTAAGTTTACGGACTAAGTATTTGACCTTGACCTTGGGATCTGCGGGGGTTGGACGGTCGTGGATTTGGTACAGCATGGTAGTACAGCCTTACAGGAATGCATGTGTGAAATATCAAGCATTTTAGATGAAGGAAATAGAAGTTATAACAATATTTCTCTGATGTTAAGTTTACAGACTAAGTATTTGACCTTGACCTTGGGATCTGCGGGGGATGGACGGTTGTGGATTTGGCACAGCATGGTAGTAGAGCCTTACAGGAATGCATGTGTGAAATATTTAGCATTTTAGATGAAGGAAATAGAAGTTATAACAATATTTCTCTGATGTTAAGTTTACGGACACACAGACGGACGTTCCGACAAATGGATACTTATGTGGCTAACCCCAACCTCTTCCTTTGTTCATCCCTATTGTTCTGTACAGGGTTGGCCGGGAAATACCGGGGGCGGGAATTCCCGGCGGGATTTCCCGTCCCGGGAAATACTCCCCAAAGTGGGAAATACCGGGAAATATGATTTTTTATGTTATTATTTCATAATTAAAGTTATTTAAATTAAGTTTTAAGCTCAGTAATAGTTAATTAAACAACCAACAACTTAATAATTAGATATAGTGGTTAATTACAATGTATAGATATGTTTCATTCCCAACTAGGGGTACTCATCAGGTGGAATATTTGGCAACCATGACATTTATATTTTGGTTGTATTATTTTTTTGTAAATTACTTCTCCATTATTTAGGAAGCATCTGAGTGTCTGCTAGATACAATTCACAAGGATAACGTCATCATGATCAGACTATGTTTAGACAACAGGCTGTTAATTGTCAACCTTCTCCACACTAATATTCGGTATCAAGAAATGAGAATAAATGATCTTAGCATGCACGATGTGCATACCCATAGTCTCTTACAAGTCTTATATGACTGACAATGTACTGTTGTTTTATGCTTTGCATTTGTATTACTTATTTGCATTATTATTAGACATTTATTTAACGTGAAGACTGGGCCACGATGGTACGTATGATACAGTACCTAAAATCGTTAAAATTAGCCAAAAGCCTACTAATGTCTACTTATTTGCATGTACGTTGATGAGACTTTAATATACTTTAATAAACCATCAGACGATGACAACAGGCTGTTAATTCAGCCTTCTCTCACACCTTTTGTGTCATACTGTATAATAAGAACCCAGGTGGTCTGTATATGGTCATGTCAAGATGTAAAACAATTACACTTACACTGTACATGGATTATCCCTGTTATCAACAGGGATTTTGTCAAAATTCTAAAAGCAGCTTTATTAGTGGCAGGTTACTATAGTAATGAGGGGTGTTCTCATATACAATAAAATAGACAGTTGGCAAATACTACATAGACTTGTATATAGGGAAGAAAATTGTCTAGAAAATAATTGTTTTCTCTAAATAAACTTATTTCTTTTTTTATTGCAGAATGTTTTACCTGTAGGCTTATCAGTCTACACAGATATAAACCATAGTAGATATAGGGGCTCATCTTGACATTTTGGAATGAAAAGTCCACCAAGATTCATATTTCCTGGTATTTCCCAGTATTTCCCGCCGTCCTGGGAAATACTCTTATTTCCCGGGATTTTGCCAACCCTGGTTCTGTAGCCACATAAACCCATTTTTAGCCACATAAAATCACGGAACAATAGAATATTACATGTATATGTATCCATTTGTAAGCTCAGACGGACGGACAACCTGACACCAGTATACCCCCAACAACTTGTTGAGGGGGGGGGTATAAATATAGTTTGACCTTGACCCTGGAGACCGCCAAAAAAATGTTTAATAGTCCTATGTTCATGTACATATCATAGTAAAGGTATGTATAAAGTTTGATGACTGTAGCTGACAAGGTGTTGGAAGAAATGACCGTAACACGAAATGGAACACGAAAACTTAACATTGAATGTATTAACAAATAGAGTTTGACCTCGACCCTGGGGCCCGCCAAATTTGTTTTAATAGTCCTATATTCATGTACATATCATAGTAAACGTATGTGTAAAGTTTGATGACTGTAGCTGACAAGGTGTTGAAGTAATGACTGTAACACGAAAACTTAACATTGAATGATGACGCCGCCAACGCCGCCGCAGACGATGACTCCGGAAAAGCAAAACCTATGTCTCGCTTTCCGCTTCGCGGGCGAGAAAAAAATGGAAAACGTGCAGCCAGAGCTCTAGATAAGGTGTGTATTGGTTGAAATTTACTTAGTTGATATACAAAAAGCAGGTCAAATAAAAAAAAAATCTTATTATTTTTTTATCATTTCTTCCCTATTTAATAAGAAAGAAAATCTATAATACATTTGTAAAAGTAAAATACATATTGAATTTAAAATATGGGGGTATAATTATAATACTCTTTAGACACAAAACTTATCTGGAGCTCTTTTCCTCAGATAATAACATTTTAGAGGGGATTTTTTTTTATGGCAATTTTTATTCCTCTGCTGGTTTCTAAACCATTTTACCATCCTTGCCACGTGTTATTCCAGTCTCGGCAAAACTCGTCACTAACGTGAATCGTCTCCGGTCAAACAGTAATTTTCTACATTAGACTTCAAGTCACCTTTGGTATGCCCATTTCTGGTTTTAGGACGCTATCTAGCCTTATAAAAAATATGCTGGCTTCGTGTTGGCTGCACTGTACTCAATACGACAATAGTGTAAATAGATGTAACCCCCCTCGGTGCCTCATGGAACAAAGGAATCAGCCACGGTGTTCGGCCAAGGAATTTTATAAGGCGAATCAATTGCTGGAAAGAAAAGTTCTCAAATGATATGAGCACCTCAGCAAATGGCTGTGTCAGACAATTTATAACAGTACAGCACGTACATCACAAGCAAGCAACAACGAGGAAATAATTTGTATCAGCTAATTCCGTGAACATTTTCAAATAATATTAGCGCACTCAAAAGTCGACTAAACTAAGAAGAATAACAAGAGGGGTCAGATAAGCATTATGCTTAAAATATGACCCGAAGATGCAGGTAACATTCAGGTAGGAACACGACATAGATGTTAGAACAAGAACTTTCCAGAAGAAATATGAAAATCACATGTTGCTAAAATTTACGAAATACTAATTGATAAAAGTAAGTGAAATCTCTTCCACATATATGTAGATGATTCCTAGATAGAATCGCATTCATGCGCGTCTGTAAATAAGTCGTGAATCGGCATTTTTAATGAAAATTCAAATAAACCTACTGTGTTTCAGCCATTTTGTTCACGAACACCATGTGCTGTTAGTAGACGCTTTAAATTATATTGATCCGACTTCAAACAAAAAATACAGGCGCCTGCGTGACCCAGACAAATGTCGCGTGCCGGTCGGGTTTACAATTAATTTGTACTAGTAAACCCGTCTAAATCAATACCCGCAGGAATTGGTCGAGTATTCGTTTCTTGGCTATTTCGGCTCACACTATTTCGTACCAAATTATCAACTTTTCCCTACTGCACACTCGCTCCTACCTGGAGATATCAAGGCAGGTGATATCATGATTAGTTGGTTCCAGGTCGTTTCGTCCATATAATTATCTTTATAATTCACCCTACTTTCTAAACCAATTGCTGACCAGTATTTCGCTCCACTTATATCACATATTCCAAGATATAACACACATATAAGTTGCATATTACCAGATTTAATCACTATATACCTGTTTGATGGGAAATGGAAAATCAATACTCGGATGAGAGACAATATTATAAACCTATCTAATTATAAGCATGTTCACATATTGGATTATTAATAAACCAAATGATGCGGTCGATAACGCTCCGTCGCATTTAATTTTTTAATAATGACCTCAGACACCATATATAATACGTACCATTTTCATCAAGAGAAGATGATATTACATATATGTCTGGAATTTGGACAAATTTCACCCAATAGGTATACCTATTTTACTATGCTAAGTTTCGAAAATGTATAGCAACGATCACGTTATAAATCTTAATTAAAATACAAATATATACTTATATGTTTCTTTAACATACCCTTTATAGTGTCAAGTAGACAACATCACAATTTGATAAGATTCTTGCCGTCATTACGGTGGAATGTGGCCATAAAAATAGTTTATCAAACCAATATAAATATTATACCATTTTAAAGTATAACCTTTTCTGAATTCGAATATGATATTTGTTTATGATATATATATAGTTTCCTATATTTTGCAACAAAATCATGAGTTAACGCCAAACCTTTACATTTTCCTACTGGTAAGATATTGCAGATCAAGTTATTTATATGTTGCTGTGTATACATTTCTCAATAAAATTCTCATTCAGAAACATAGGTCGACATGCTCGTTTACCAGATATATGTGATTCCGTAAGCACAGCCCTGATTTTTGTGGACGTATACCAGATAATATGATGCATTCGCACACAGTGAGCGGATTAAAAGCTATTTCGCGTATCTGGTTAGTTAGATATATACACGATTCCGTGAATATTTCCTGTAGCTCTAGGGCGCCGACAAAACGACGTAAACACAATCTTATATATATTTATGACCATACTCAGTCACCATGTCGACTTATTTTACGTCAAAGTCGACATTTTCGAATTGTAGGGTATACTCACAGGTTCAGATGCATGCATATCAATTATATGAGGTAATATGTCTACCTATTTGAAAAAGTCGCATCCTTTGAGAAATGTAAGCAATATGACATGAGCAAATTTTGCGATATTGTGTCCACGGGAAAAAAACTAAAACATAAAATATAGCCACTAAATCTTAAACTGCCAACTAGTCAACGTCCCAACGTCCCCCAAAATACGGGGGTGGGCGACATTACGTATCTCTAGAAAACGAATATTGCGACTGTAGCATCGCGTCTATGCATGTCTCACAGCCTATCAGAGCATACGAGTAATTAGGGGCTGGATACATGAATAGGGGCGGAGCCTAATCTCCAAGGCTGACTGCCCGCACGAGGCTGCATATTGGAGTCGATGATTAGCAACCATATGATAAAGACCACTAGAAAACCAACCGTGTTATGTTCGTTACTATTCCCAAACCAAGAGACATTACATTGGCGACGAGGATGGGATTTATTTTTATGTGTTAAAAATAAGTGAACTCACAGCTGGAAATAAAAACAAAAGGATTATTTTCAAACCAAGAAGAAACCAAGTGAAACCAAGATGTCTATTGCAGCAAAATTGGACATTTCCACTCCGGGACAGTTCTCAGTGACAGGCGAACAAACTAATCTGGCGAAATCATGGGAAAATTATCTGAAGAAATTTGATTACTACATCAAAGCGGCTGGTGTAAACAAAGATGAGCAGAAACGGGCCTTACTACTCCACATATCAGGGCCAGAACTACAAGACGTGTTTGAAACGTTCGACGATCCGGGCACCACGTTCATCGATGCAGTGACGAAGCTAACTGCATACTTTGCACCGAAAAAGAACATTTCCTTTGAACGACACGTGTTCCACCAGGAGAAACAACTATCGGGGGAAACAATTGACAATTACATAGTCAGATTGTCAAAACTGGCAGTATCATGTGAATTCCTAGATAAAAATGACATGGTACGTGACCAGGTAGTCAACACATGTACATCATCTCAGTTGCGAAGACGGCTACTCGAGAAAACTGATCTCACACTTGAGACGGTCCAGGCTACGGCGAGAACATTCGAGCTCTCCGAGACACATGCGAGGCACATGACGGAACCAAACGGCTCACAAACCAACGGCGAACTAAACTGGGTACACAAACAACACAAACCAAACCAATCGAGGACCAACGGAAACAGAAACCAACAGCAGCATGGAGCCAGAAGTAAGCAGTTCCAACAACACAGCCAGGGCCGAGAAACAACATCGTACAGACGGACGCACGAGCATCAACGTCGAACCAACCAGGGAGGATTCAACCAGCAGAAAACGGCTATCTGCTATCGGTGTGGCGACACAGGACACTATGGCAAGAACTGTGTTAAAACGCGAGGAATGACATGTTATGACTGTGGTGGCAAAGAACACATGGCGAAAATGTGTACGAGCCGATCAAAAAAAGTGCACGCGATCAACATGAGGCCAAGTGAAGAAAATACACATGACGAAGTTTCCACATTGTCAGGTAAGAATGATGCCACCATTGCTGTAATCTTAGAGGGTAAACAAATTGATATTCTCATTGATAGCGGAGCATCTGTAAATGCTATTGACAGAAACACATTTGACAAAATAAAAACCACAGAGAATATTCTATCAAAAACAAATGCAAGGATCTACCCTTATGGATGTAACATTCCACTCAAACTACATGGCAAAACAAACTTGAGAATACTTGTTGGTCAATCTGTCCGTACTGTAGAATTCCAGGTTATCAATGGCTCTGGAAAACCATTAATTGGCCGTAACACAGCTACTGATCTTGGCCATAGGCATGATAAATTCAGTATCTCCAAACATATCCTCTGTCAATGACCAGCCCACTGACACAATAATGCGGTCATTTGAGGATAGGTTTGAAGGCACATGCAAATTGCATGATTTTCAACTGAAATTGCATGTAGATCAGACTATCAAACCAGTTGCACAATCATTAAGACAGTCTCCCTTCAAAATGCGAAAACAAATAAGTGATAAAATTGATGAGCTGGTAAAAAGCGACTTTATAGAAAAGGTTACCGGACCGACACCATGGGTATCGAACTTAGTACCAGTTCCTAAGAAAAACAATGACATCCGACTGACCGTGGACATGAGACAAGCCAACAATGCAGTCTTACGGAACGATTTCCTATGCCCAACATAGACGAGATATTAGAACAAATGAACGGGTCAACCATCTATTCTCGTCTGGACATGAACCAAGCGTTCCACCAGATAGAACTCGAGGAAAACTCACGTTACATAACAACGTTTGTCTGTGACAAAGGACTGTACAGATACAAGCGATTAATGTATGGGATTTGCAGTGCCCCTGAAATATTCCAGCGTATCATGCAGCAAATTCTGCAGGATATTCCGGGCTGCAAAAGCATTGCAGACGACATCATTATATACGCAGACAACCTCGAAAACCACAACAAAATACTGACGATGGTCTTGACACGCTTACGTGAAAAACATTTAACACTAAACAAAACCAAATGTGAATTTCGCAAGTCGGAACTGAAGTTCACGGGACATATATTGTCAAAACAAGGAATCAAAATTGATGACAGTAAAGTCAAGGCGGTGCGTGAGGCCGAGCCGCCTCAAACTGCAAGCGAGGTCAAAAGTTTCCTAGGCTTGGTTACATTCTGTTCCAATTTTGTACCAAACTATGCGACTGTTGCCGAGCCATTACGCAAACTGACGAGAAATGAGGTGAAATGGGAATGGGGGTCAGACCAACAAAATGCATTTATGAAACTCAAGCAATGTCTGACAAGCGCCGAAGTTATGGCATATTATGATCAAAATGCTGAAACTCAGGTTATTGTAGACGGGTCTCCCGTAGGACTCGGGACAATTCTAAACCAACGACAACCAAACGGTGACATGAGACCGGTAGCTTACGCAAGTCGAACATTGACACCTGTAGAACGACGTTATTCACAGACAGAACGAGAAGCACTGGCTGTCTTATTCGCAGTTCAGAGATTCAACATATATCTCTATGGAATGAAGTTTCATGTTCTATCGGACCACAAAGCACTGGAGAGAATATTCACATGTGCTCACGAAGCGCCAGCCAGGATACATAATTGGGTGTTGCAATTGCAACCATATACATTCACTGTAAACTATTTACCTGGCCAGAAGAATGTAGCAGACATTCTCAATAGAACCCCATTGCAGGACACAGACCACGTAACCTGTGAAATGACTGAGAAATACCTCAATTACATTACCACATGTAGCTTACCTGTGGCACTGACCTTAGACGAGGTCAAGCAAGCCTCCAAAACTGACCAGACATTGACCACAGTAAGGAAATGTATTGACACAAACAGATGGGAGAAAACAGACTCAATACGACCCTATTTTCAGGTCAGACATGATCTAACAGTACACGAGGGTATTATCATGAAAGGCAATAAATTAGTCATACCCAGTTCACAGCAAAACCAAGTGATGAATCTTGCCCACGAAAGTCATATGGGCATACTCAAAACAAAACGACTGTTACGGGAAAAGGTATGGTTTCCCAACATAGACAAGCGGGTGGAAGACATGATTAAAGTGTGTCACGCATGTCAAATGGCATCCACCCCACCACAAGAACCGCCGGTAGTTATGACTGACTTACCGGGCGGTCCATGGCGCGAACTGGCAATGGACATAACAGGACCATTTGGACATGACCATGTGTTGGTGTTAATTGACTATTTTACACGATTCCCATTGGTAGCGGTTCTGAGGTCAATTACCAGTAAATCAATCATAAATCAACTTAACAAATGGTTCAGTATCTTTGGAAATCCGTCTAGCATTAGAACTGACAATGCTCAAAATTTTGTTAGTCATGAGTTTGAGACATATTTGAAACAACATGGAATACAACACGCACGTGCGACACCGTATTTCCCACGAAGTAATGGACTTGTGGAAAATTTCAACAAATCCATTAAGAAATTCATTCAAACTGCAAATTCACAAAACAAAAACTGGAAAACAGAATTGGATACACTTCTTCTGCATTTTCGGGCGACCGAACATTGCACAACGGGTGTATCTCCAGCAAAACTTATGTTCAGTCGAGAACTCCCACAAATTGAAACAAGAGTACATACTCCAAAATTGAGAAAACGTGACCGCGAGCAAAAATCAAAAATCAAAGCACATGCTGATAAAACAAAATCTCAAGGTGTTAGAAAATTCTCTGTGGGACAATCAGTAGTGATACGCAAATATGGAAAACTCAAAATGGACCAGAATTGGGAAAAAAACATTTTCAAAGTTCTGAGACAAAACGGGACATCTCTCAGATTACAGTCTAGTAATGACGGCAACGTTCTATACCGAAATGTTTCCCATGTCAGGCCATATTACCAGTAAAATTCCCATGGGTGGTGTTTGACCTGTAAGGTCAAGTTATAATTACAAACATGTGGGACTCCAAACAGAACACCCTCAATGTGACATGTTTTGTACATTAATAACAATTTTCACAGACAAGTAAGATAAACATGTACTATGTTTACAATATTGGCAGACACCTGAGAAGTCATGCATCGTAAAGTACTGATTTAAAACTAAACAGGCACTGAAGCAATGATGGGAACATGGCACCAAGCTAATTATTCTGTTAAATCAGTATGCATATCAATTCATGACCTCTGAAGCTGTCAAAACAAGCTACAGTTTATTGCTTTTCCCAGGACTATTAAATCAAAGTGGGGAAGGATGTAGCATCGCGTCTATGCATGTCTCACAGCCTATCAGAGCATATGAGTAATTAGGGGCTGGATACATGAATAGGGGCGGAGCCTAATCTCCAAGGCTGACTGCCCGCACGAGGCTGCATATTGGAGTCGATGATTAGCAACCATATGATAAAGACCACTAGAAAACCAACCGTGTTATGCTCGTTACTATTCCCAAACCAAGAGACATTACAGCGATATATATTTGTTAAAGGCACATTTTAATTACGAAAGAATTATCCTATACAATTCTACGATGATTTCTTTCCCGTAGCATAGTGAAAGCTCTCCAGTTACGTCATTTAACAAAAAACAAAAACAACGAAACAAATAAAATGCGTTAATTTATTGATAACACTCGCTACATTTATCCATATAAATTAAACGTATGCTCGATATATAAATGAAGGCAATTACAGACTAAATAAGCTAAACTTTGCGAGATATTAAAAGCACAGGAAAATGACACAAACCAAGTATTTACTAGTTCGTGACGACATAACGTTAGCACAAGTAAACTATCGTACTGGTAAAAATGGATATCATATTCGTGTTCAGAAAACGTCATACTTTCAGATGTTTTTTATCGGTTTGCCAAAACAAATATATGGCATCATTGAACATTAAAACGTATTAACATTTTCCGATGTGTATACAATTGGAGCTTAATTAAAAGAAGATAATTGCTTATTACAAGGTGTGTGATCACGCGGTTTCCGAACCCGATTTTCCGACGTGACGTAATCTGTGACGTCGTTTTTACAGTTTTTACAGTATAAAAGCTTCCTAACAATCGGACGGATTTTGATGATATGTAGCCCACCAAATACGATGGCATATGTGTTTTATGGGTGCTCTGAAAGTTCTTTACAATAACTTATATTATAGATTTCACAAAGAATCAAGTATACCGTTTATTTCTTACATTCACGTGTTCTAGTTTGTATTTACATTTACGGTAACCGATTCTTCGTCAAAACGACATAATTATGAGATTAAAGCCGCCTGTACAAATAAAGGGCAACGAACGTGTACCGCATTTGCTGAGGTATATTTCATAAACATATGTCATTTCATTAGCAAGATATTGAAAGGAAATCTACTGTAAACACTACTAAAAAACATGACGTCATGCCGTTCGAAAACCACGTGATCCCCCGCCTTGTTATTAGATACTTACAGATACTTACAGATCCTCTTCTGGTAGAAGGCCGATATCATCGTACTGTGTGGCCAGCTCGTTATTTCTGTTGCTTAATACTATGTATTATCACAAATTGAGAAATGTCCATTTACGTGATTGGCCATGTCCTGGACACGTGATTTTAAACAAAAGATGATATTGACTGAGAAACGGATAGCAAATACATGGACATGTAGTTATATTGATCTAGGGGCGAAGCCTCTGATCATAAAATGCCGAAATGTCTAATGGCCGAACTAATGTGTGACATATGCAATATTTCAACCAATCACATTTCGCACCAATCACATTTTCTGTTGCAAACCGCCAGCGTTCTTACAAACCAAGAATAAAGTATTCCTATATTTGATGTAGGGATTATAAAAAAAAATCACAAAACGACGAAAATATGTTTTGTTTTGAAATATTCTATACCGTGTCAATATGTAGAATTGTTTTCATGGATGCAGCATCTGGCAAATCGCGATCGCATACATGGAAATATCTCAATTTATAATAAACCAATTATTATCTTTTTTCTGTCAATGCGTCGTTTTATCGACCCTATAAACGTTATAATATCAACCTCGGATTTCGTCCTCGGTCGATATAACTTTTATTGGATCGTTAAAACCACGTATTGACCTCACAAAAAGTCAATCATTGCATAGTTTCCGGTGTTTATTTGTACAGGTTCTTTATAGGTGAAGTTGATTGGATGGTCTTTAAGAAATGTATCAAAGCGTCTTTCAAAACAGTAACTGCTCCTGTGACTTCATAAGGGTAATGAGTTTCACAGATCAACTAAACTATAACAAACTGATAATTTCTGATGTTCAAGCTGTGTTTTCCTTGTATAGTACCGGTATATATGTATATCCTCTTGTAGTTATATAAGTATGATAATTTTTTAATGCAAATACTTCAGATACGAGGGTTGCTCAATTAGTAGTGCCTCATGGTATATAACTTTATGTAGGGCTAAAACTAAACTTATTGTTCTATATTCCGTCAGGGTAGTCGCTCGATCGTGGGGTCTCTGACCGACTATATGCCCGTTTGTCGCTGTGCTGCAATATTTGTTGCTAAGCAACCATAGTTAATACATTCAACACTTGCGGTCACTTGTGACTGAAGGTCATCTAAGTAACTGTAGTGGATATATTGTAGTGTATTTTTTCTAGTAATCGAATATAACTATGTGTGTGTAGTTTGTGTCTGACGAATAGGCGGGATATAATAATGGTAGAACATCACAAATATCAATATTAAAGTTTGAAAGTCCATTTTAGACATACATGGCGCTCTCCGACGTCGATGTTTGTTAACCTTTGTCCTGAAGCTGTATCAATGTGTGGTATCACGTGGTTTCCGAACCCGATTTTCCGACGTGACGTAATCTGTGACGTCATTTTTACAGTAGATCTTCCTAACAAACGGACGGATTTTGATGATATATAGCGCACCAAATACGATGGCATATGTGTTTCATGTGTTCTCTGAAAACTTTCACAAATAATGGAGTACCGTTTATTTCATAGATTCACGTGATTATTTTAAATTTATTGCACGTGTGCGTTTTTATTTACATTTACGGTAACCAATTATTCGTCAAACCGACATAATTATGAGATTAAAGCTGCTTTTGAATATTTCATAAACATATATATGTCATTCCATCAGAAAGATATTAAAGGAAATCTACTGTAAACACATCTAAAAAAAACACGACGTCACGCTGTTCGGAAACACGTGATCCCACACCTTGTGTATGTATACTCTTCAGGTGTATAAAGTATTGTGCTACCACGCCCGACTCGTGACGTCATTCCTGCGCGGGATTTGGATATACGAATCGTGCATAGTTTATATTTATATCATCTTTATATATAGTATACATGTATATATATAAATGTTTACTATATATAAAGAGAATATAAATATAAACTATATATATGATATACTCGTATGTATGTCCAGCGTAATTCCTGGTCAGTTGCATACTGCTGCACAAATTCCTGGCAATTATTCACTGCTGAATAAATATAACCACGAGCTGGAGCTAAAATATCGATTGAAAGTATCGATCTATGTGTAGCCATTTGCCATCTCAGCCTATTTATGACTGGTGTGTATATATAGGCATACTAATCAGCAACAATATATGTCCACATAAAAACAGCCGTGGGTTCGTTTATTATCAATACAACGGATATGTAATTCCCAATATGATATGATCGGGTGTCACATTTCACATAAATCCATGAAGTAATTAATTCCCCTGAAATATGATTAATGGATCACAAGTAACATGCCTTATAAACATATGTATAACATTTAGTATATTTCACTAGTATCACCAGTATAGCCTCAAATCACACCTATGCAAATTACACATGTATGCATCTTGTACGTCATGCATGAAAATATATACACGTCTATCATGACCTTAATTGAAATGTACACAATACAATGTATTGTACCTCCTTCAAGCTAGCTACATATTTGCAAATCACTTTATCAACCCACTAAATCTCAATTGACATCTGATACAGATCTGGTGAGCATTGCCAGTGTGTAACTAAAATACGGCAAATAATTAAAATAAAACGAATCCTTAATGAATACACATTTGTTCATTTATGTGTATGATACATGAAGGACTTCGCTCCCTCATGGTGGTGGTATGGGTAGTATGCTCCAAGTTCATGTGAGAAAGTCAATATTACTATATGCCATGCAGACATGAAAAGAAGTTAAATTAGACCGAATAGAATAAGACCGAAATCCACACTACAAAGTTGAAATTAACCGAAATAAACTAAAAATACAACTAAATCAAGTTCCAGTAAAACCTTATGTTATTATACATACAAATCAAAATACTATGCCTACAGCCAAAAGTAACCCTAATTAACTAGCATCACATTTCAGGTATCATATCAAATCGTCCGCAAGTCAAATCGCCCGCTATTTGGTCAATTCGTCCGCCATTTTGGACAATTTGTCTTCCTAAACAAACCAACAGTCAAATCGTCCACTTTTGGTCAAGTCGTCCGCTATTTGGTCAATTCGTCCTCTATTTGGTAAAATCGTCCTATATTATATTTTTATAATGCATATTATGCATACTGTAGTAAATTCTTGATGTAGTAGTTATTACATTATCACATTCTGACAAATATAAACTGTGTAACATATATTATGCAACTATCTAATTAGTCCAGATAAAATCTAATTTCTATGTAATTGTTTCTATTTCGATTAATATCAAGAGCAAAACGACTATATAACTGACCGGGCGAAACGACCAGGGACGAATAGGTATCCCGGACGAGAGGACCCGAGTCCGTTTCGACCATATTTCCTTTTGTAGACCAAGTCCTGCCAATTAAGTTCCTTCGGATTACTTTGGTTTTGTATGACTATTTCCAACCAGGATGGCTGTTTTGACAGATTTCTAAATAAGAAAACTATCTTTAAGATAATTAACTGCCCTGTGTGACAATGTCTGTATACCATTCCATAACCGATGCTAGCGGTGCCACGTACGCAAACAGTCACTTATTCAGGGAGAGCTTCTGGGTATGTAATCTGGTAAAAACTCTTTTCAAGTTTCATCTTTCTATCTATCTATCTATCTATCTATGATCTATCTATCTATCTATCTTCCATTAATGATTTAATCTCAATCTGAAACCCCTATTGGGGACGATGTAGATTATGCTTTATTTTATATATACATGTACATACAATTCAAATACAATTGAGCTTCCCGGTCAATAGCCGGTACCCATTTACAGCTGGGTTGACTGAAGCAGTGTGGATAAAGTGTCTTGCTCAAGGACACAACGCACGCCTCTGGTGAGGGTCCAGCAGGGTCCCGGCCTTCTTGTGCGTTACAATTACTGAATCAATGAGCCGGGTCCACGGTACACTATAACCACTTCCGTTGGTTGAAAAGATGGCGAGTGTCGTACCTTCTAGATATTTAATATCCGAGTAAAATTGGGTATGAATTGGGAGCGCTTTGTCGTTCATGCCACAAAGTGCCTGTGTTTCAGATCATGTTTAGCCTGGTTCAATTATTGTTTGTCAAGCCCTTCCCCAGCCGGTTATAATGGCATGCTAATTTCAGTTGCCAGTGTGCCACGCTGCTAAAAGGCTTATATTACACCCACAGTGCTTTGATTTTCTAGCTGAATAATGGTTTAAAACCCATTAATTTGATTAAAGTTTCAGTTTGATTTTGTTGTTTTTCATTGGAAATACAAAACAATAACACAATGGTACCTGATTACAAGACCAGTAGCCTATTTCACCAACATTGCAAAGTATACTTTTCTAGCAAAGTATACTTTGAGGGAGAAATTTTCAATTTTATGATAATTTTTTTATTATAAGTCTGCATACTTTTAATCATCAATTATATGCAGTCGTTAGTTCTATATGAAATAATGCATTTCAGGAAAAATAATGATTGCTCCCTCAAAGTGTACTTTGCTAGAAAAGTATATTTTGCAATGTTGGTGAAATCGGCTGCAGGTAATGTTACAATGACCCACGTGAACCGGGACCGGTAATTTGGGTATACGTCAAAAGGTACCCATATTTTTTGGTCAAAGCGTAGAAATCCTGAAGTCAAAACATACCAATTTAGACTGTTCGTCCCGGTCTGGGAATTTTTTTCGGTAAGCGGCATAAGTTGATTCAGCTTTGTTACAGCTGGATGTGAAATTTGGTTCATCCGCCCACCCGTTTGTCAAAACACCCCCAAAAAAACACCCCCATAATTTAAGTTATTATATTGAAATATTTGCAGACAGCTTATGAATTTATCACAGTTTTGATTAATGGTCTTTTGAGGTAGCCGAATAATAAATCGTAGGATTATCAATTAAGTTGTTTCAGGTGGAATGTGCTAATTATGAGTACTTAATGACCGGTGTACGCTTGTACTTCACTAGTAATGCATGTTAGATCGTTATTGTTGGGTGTAATGTAGGATTATCAATTAAGTGATTAACAGGATAAAAGTGGTTAAATAAGTGTGTCAACATTGCCTATCAACTGGATAATAACACAGAACACGCACAAACACACACACGCCAATACATCATTACATCATTTAATCATCCTTTAATCATGCTAATAGAAATACAATAACAAAATCAACTGATGTATTATGCAATAATTAACATTGCACACTCAAAAATGCACATACGCAAAGAAAACACAAATTTACACATGGTTTTGACCAAAATGGGGGTGTTTTGACCAAAATGGGGGTGTTTTGACTAATTGATGGGGGTGTTTTGACCAATTCGGGGGCGTTTTGACTTGGGGGCGTTTTTACTGTAAATCGTTATGCGTTTGTGTATGATATTTATATATCATGACAAAATAGATTTACTACTGTATTATGCTGGATTTATTTTTGTGTAATATTTAATGGTTCGGGTTTGCATAGTACTGTTTATAAGCATGCCCCCAGACCCCCTAGGTACCTCCCACTCTTCGCGCGATCGACCACATATTTTCACCGCTGCGCTTGTTTGTTTTTTCATGAGGCACATTTCTAAACAAATTTGTACACATGATTCAAATGTGTCTGGGTGGTTTCATACTATTTAGAGTGGGAGGACCAGTCTTTGCGGGAAACCAGTCGGTCATCCTAACTTGGGGTTACATGCCTGATATTTTCAATATCGCTCACTAATCACTAAAAACACTGTAATACCTTAACTCTTTGCATGCTGGGAAACTTGTGGGCTATAAATAGTGCAAAACTAGCGGACAAGAATTCATCATATTTTCTTGTATTTCTCCCCGTAAATATCATGAATATGTCTTGGAATTTCATTAGAATTGAGTCCTGAGGACATATTTACAGAGAGAAATAAAACATATACCGGTACATGTACAATGTACTCCTAATTCGTTTGGGGAATATTTTCGCCGCTAGCACGCAAAGAGTTAAAACCTGATGTACAGGCATGATAAGCAACAATAATTCAATTTAATTAACAATGAACCGTAAGAACATAATGTAGTTGTTTATGTAGTCGATGACATAGTGTCTAGTTACAACAGGTGTGTCACATGACTACTACGGGTATATATAGCATTCCTATTTTCCACAGATATGCCCGTAATCATATCTGTGGAAAATAGGAATGCTATATTTAGCAAAACTAGTGTTTTCAATAATAAAACATTTCACCCATTGGGTCATATATATTCAGAAAACCGATGCAAATTTACTGTTAAATACTCATCTACCAACGTTAAATACTCTTCTACCAACTTTAAATACTCTTCTACCAACTTTAAATACTCTTCTTTCAACGTTAAATACTCTTCTACCAACGTTAAATACTCTTCTACCAACGTTAAATATACGTAAATACTCTTCTACCAACTTTAAATACTCTTTTACCAACGTTAAATATACCAACGTTAAATACTCTTCTACCAACTTTAAATACTCTTCTTTCAATGTTAAATAATCTTCTACCAACGTAAAATATCTTCTACCAACGGTGGGTGGAAGGTGGGTGCAAGCGATGGGTAATTTAACGATCGGGGTTCATCCTTACCAGAATTCCGAATGGAGAGCTGGTTTGGCCCTCACATACGTCTTTGGCATTTTGTATGTGACAGTTGAATCTGGTTATACGTACCCTTATGTGAGTATTACGATTATTCGTAATCCTATTTTAGGGGAAGGGGCCAAGCGACTTTGGTGTGGTATGGACCTGCCACCAGGTCATGTTATTCTAATTTCAGGGCTGAATATATTGTTTCTCGATGTAAATATTCAGTTCTGATTTTGGAATTTTCCCCCCAATGCAGCAGGTTAAAACGGAATCGAACCCATTTGCCCGGCCTTACATGACCTTAGCTGTTGATAGGCCGTTAAACACCAATAAACAAACAAACAAATCTTCTACCAACGTTAAGTATACCAACGTTAAATACTCTTCTACCAACGTTAAATACTCTTCTACCAACGTTAAATATACCAACGTTAAATACTCTTCTACCAACGTTAAATACTCTTTTACCAACTTTGAATCATCTTCTTCCAACGTTAAATACTCTTCTACCAACGTTAAATACTCTTCTACCAACTTGTTTCTCACATTTCCACATCCGAGGCACAGTGCCTTAAATATTCACACACTTGATACGTGTGGACATATGTACTATTCACATGACCTTAACCCTTACAGTGCTGAATTAAAATTTGTCGTCTGCTGTTTATTTTCCATTTTTCTTATCAAAAATATGGTTTGGCAGCATTTTAGAATCATTCTAAAATGCTGCCAACCATGTTTTTATTTAGAGAAAATACAAAATAAGTTCCAACAGCAGACGACAGTTTTCGGTTCCCACCTTCTAAGGGTTAACATATCAAATATTTACACCTTCTAAGACTATAAAAACTCATAACACGACAAAATGACTTAAAACAAGATTATTGTTAATTTTTACGCCATATTTGGTTAGTTACATTTTGAAACTATCAGAATATGCAGTGTAAATATAAGTAATAAAACCATGGGCTGCTGCGTTTACTGGGGTGAACAATGCATTTGGTCTGTTTAAGGTCTGCAAGGAGCCCTTCGGGCTCCACACATTTTAAACAGACCAAATGTATTATTGTACCCCTCCACACACTTTAAACAAACCAAATGTATTATTCACCTCAGTAAACGCAACAGCCCATGGTTTTATTCCTTAAATATAAAGCCACTTGTTGTTGGGAGAGATAGATACACGTGGAATGTGATTGTTATGCCCCTATGCGAGTCTTCAAACTACAGAGTACTTGAAACGTTGTCCACTCTAGATTAATCATTACCGGTAGTCTATTTATCATCCACAAACACATACTGCAAAGAATTTCAGGACGTTCAGTCCTTTGATTTTATACACATACAAGAGACTGAATGAATAATTGATGTTTTGTAATCAAAATATCAAACAGCGATATGCGAGACTGTGACTGGGAATTGGGGCTCACTATATAATTGCCTTGTGACAATTCATGCCCGTACGCAGAGGGGGTGCGAAGGGTGATTACGTACCCCCTTAACCCTTTCAACACCACATGCCTGTATAGTGGTATTGGCAAAAAGTGTAGATCCAGATGAGCCGGCTCGTGACGAGCCCATCAGGATCTGCACTTTTTGCAAGTAATTTTCATAATTTTGAGAACAAAAACACCCCATGTTCATAAATGGACTGGTCTGAAAATCATTTTGTGCCCATGTCTCATCTGCGTAATTTCATGAAATACGTTTACATAATTTACATTATTTTCCATAAATGTCGCTACAAGTTGGTATAATTTTCCGAGTACATGCGGAATTATATTCCACATGTATTCTGAAAATTTTGTTTACTTTTAACTTTATTTATGAAAATTAAGTATTGTAAATTTTGCAAGCGTTTTGAATGAAATTACGCAGCTGTTTGAAGGTACAAAATCGCATGTCGTGTCTCGTATGTGGCTGTGACTGGAGAAATGGGGCTCATGGGATTTGTGGATATTCAAACGTCTGACCTTCTATTATGGGTGTTTCATTCACGGAATGGCGAACAGTGCAGACTCTGATCAGACTGTGCGGATGCGCAGGCTGATGTTGGACTACACTGGTCTCATAACCAATAAGCCCCAAATCTCCAGGCACAGCCACACATGCTATAAGCCCTGTTTTCTCAGCTCCCGACCCACTTTGTCAATATTATTGAATATCGGCGAATAGATGCAAAATATTGGAACTACATTACATCCTGGGTTCGCTGAGTGTCTGTTGATTGATAGTACATTGATAGTACATGGTTCGTTGATTGATAGTACATGACACGTTAAGGCAGAAAATGCAACCCGACTCCAATGGGGGGGATATACTGGAGTCGGGTTGTCCGTCCGTCACTAAACTTAACATCAGTGAAATATGTTATAACTTCTATTTCCTTCTTCTAAAATGCTTAATATTTCACACATGCATTCCTGTAAGGCTCTACTACCATGCTGTGCCAAATCCACAACCGTCCAACCCCCGCTGATCTCAAGGTCACGGTCAAATACTTAGTCTCTTTACAAAACTTAACATCAGAGAAATACGTTATTACTTCTATTTCTTTCATCAAAAATTCTTATTATTTCATGCATGCATTCCTCTAAGCCTCTACTATCATGCTGTGACAAATCTCCGCTGATCTCGAGGTCACGGTCACATACATACATTGTAGTCTCTTTACAAAACTTAACATCAGAGACATCGGTTATAACTTCTATTTCCTTGCTCGGTTCTGCTTCACATTTCACACACGTATTGCTCCAATGGACCTCTACCACCCTGTGACGAATTCACGTTCGTGCCGCCCCCGCTAAGCCCAGAGTCAAGGTCAAAAGCTGACACACTTGGATTTTTTTTTACATATTTAGGGGTACCTGGGCCCACGCGGGGGTGAGGGGGGGGGGTATTCCGTAAGCCGCGCTTACTGACCAATCTAGTTGAGGTTTGCTCAGTGTAGCTCCTGATCAGCTAATACTCAATATTTTATCAATAATGCATGGCATGTTAACCCTTTCACCATTACATTACTGGAATGGATTTTCAGGCTAGTTCATTTATGAAAAGGGGGTGTTTAAGTTCTCAAAAATATGAAAATTACTTGCAAAAGGTGCAGATCCTGATGAGACGGCTCGTCACGAGCCGGCTCATCTGGATCTACACGTTTTGGCAATTCCACTATACAGGCCTGTGGTGTTGAAAGGGTTAAGGCAGAAAATGCATCATTGATGACCGTTTCACGAAACTTTGTACGACTAAAATGTTCGTACATGTAAGTGCAAAATTATGATAGTTGTAAATTTCATATTAGCAATGTTTTCTTGTAAACAATTATTGGATTTACATTTATTGAGCATAGGCTGCAAATGCAGCCTATGCTCAATAAATGTAAATCCATCAATTGAAATTTCCAGACGGTCCTAAATTTGCACTTATGAACAGTTTAGCCGTACGAAGTTTAGTTAAACGGGCTCCAGGTCCTGATCCGACAACACAGGTGCTGATCTGGGTCTACTGGTTTCAAAGACGGGTTAGGATGGGCGTCAGGGATAGAATATATGACTTCAATACATCCACATTTATTTTTGTTTTCTGCATGTATTCAGTCTCCGCGAAACTGCCAAATGGTTACACGACATTTGGTAAACCAGATAGGACATAAATTTACCAGACCAAATATGTTTTATAAAAAATAAAATTTATTTTGTGATATTTAAGGGCTTTTTAAGTATATCAGTCATATAAGGAAAGCTAGCTAGCACCAGAAGCGCATACCAAAGAAAGGTGATTTCATTGAAGGTTAGAATAGAAAAGTCAAAAACTGTTTTTGTTTTATAGTCGGACATTCGGTCCGGCAATTTCTGGTTTAACGACGACTTTCGCGGAGACTGATGTATTATACCATCCTATCATGAAGCCAACTAGAAACAAAATTGCTACTCCGCTCCATACCTCTCGTGAGGGTAGCAATTTAACCCCATCTTTTTAATGTAACACATGGAAGAGTGATTTTTGCAACCGGTTATCCGGCGTGCTTGATATGTTAGCGCTATAAAACTGTCAAAGTTGTATCAATACATTATTAATAAAGAGCATACACATGCAGAAATTGGTTATTTTACCGTGTCAATGTGTTTATCTGACATTTACATGTATATCTTGTAAATTTGAAAGCTTCATTTCGTTATGTTGAATGTTGAACAACAACAACAGAAAAGATGGCTTATATGGGAAAATGATTTCCGTTCTATTATTTTTGGCAATTTACTGGTTCTACATCAAAGAGTGTTTGGTTAAAGGTATAAAATATACAGTTTACTAAAGTTTGACCTATATGCAACA
Organism: Conchocele bisecta; assembly: GCA_029237695.1. Taxonomy (NCBI): domain Eukaryota; kingdom Metazoa; phylum Mollusca; class Bivalvia; order Lucinida; family Thyasiridae; genus Conchocele; species Conchocele bisecta. Next base: position 54,505,135 of record CM055281.1, read on the forward strand.
GGTTTGGGTATACACTTCGGTTGCTCACATTTTTTAAATGGATCAAATTGTAGCCGTAGATAACATTTCGGAGGTGAATTATTGTAGCTAGAAGCCAACTGCCTGTGGTAACCAGGTATGCTCTATGTAGATCATACCTAATACCCGATCAGGTGTACTTGAGACTGTTATCTCAAGTTGTATTTTATCTTTTCTGGTTACAAGAAGGTGATATAAAAATCTGGTTTACTGATCCTGTTTACTTGAACTGACATCAATTGAAGTCTTCCTCATTGTTATCAACTCTCATAGAATGTTGCTGCATGTACCAGGGCTTTCAACAGTGTTTCGCACATAACCCTTAGACCGCTACTCACAACAATTGTCGCCTGCCGTTGCTTTTATATCTTGCCTTATTTCTCAATAAAAACATGGTTTGACAGCACTTTACAATCATGTTGTAAATTGTTCTAAAGTACTGATAAAGCATGTTTTTGATGATAAAAATTGAAAATAAACAGCAGACGACAAAGAAAATTAAGATAGCGGTCTAAGGGTGAAAACAAATCAACTTGATTGCCCATTTTGACCCTTGAATTTTTGTTACCTATTGAAAACCCTCTGGCATGTAGATACATTATTTAGTAGTATAGTCCCAGGATCTGTTCACTCTTCGGTGGGGAAACCATTGCCTGTACCTACATAAATTAAATAAATAAAACATTTATTTCCATATCAGGTTGCAGACAAGAAACTCTGCAAGACGCTTTTTGTTGTGATGAATTACAACTCGCCAGATCAGATAGCCAAATCGAAAACTAATACAACAAAAACTGTGTGTGTTGAGCTACTGGTTGAAGTAACGGACCGAGGTCTATAAATACATTAAATATGCCTAAAAGCATCCATAAATGAATTTGTTTACTTCCTCTATAATCACATACATGTATACATATATGTACATGTATCTGTGATTATAGAGGGAGTAAAAAATGCTTTTAGGCATATTTAACCCTTTCCCTGATAGAGACGACTTTTCACGCCTCTGCAGAAGATGTCTTTTGAAAACATTGTGGGAAAAGGTGAAATTGCTTGTAACAAGCAATTTCTCCTTTTCCCACAATGTTTTCTACTCTATCAGATAATTTAACCATCATTTGACCCAGCATTTGATTCTTTTATTCAGATGTTTTGGATTTGGAAGAGTCGAAATATCGCAAAACAGGGAAAGGGTTGATGTATTTATAGACCTCGGTCCATTACTTCAACCTGTGTGTTGAGCTGGGCCTGTACTATGTACAGAAGTAATTATCCCTCACCGATAGGCAAGATAGTATATAGAGTTATAGTCCATGTACGTACAGGCGTACATGTACGTTACTAACACCTTTATCAATAACTTGTGCACCCCTTCACCAATTTTGATAATATTTGGCCACAATGTGTGTCTAAGGATGGTGCATTGTTTTGCATACGACCCAGGTCCGACCGCCCAAGGTCGATGTCATTGAGGACTTATGTTCACCTTGTTTGTAAGGCAAAAATGTTATTATCAAGGCTGCCAGTATGACCCACGGTCGACCTAGTATTGGTTGGATTGGATGTGATTCAACCAATCAGTGTCACGGTTTCAAACAAAAAACGTGTTTGGGCAGCACATGAGAATCGTCTCCTTAGACGATTTGTACCTGTCCTGTTAGGGACATGTTAGAATGTCGCAATCTCGAGCATTGGTTGAGAACGCGGTGCATGGTCGCGAGAGTGCAAAACGAAAATGCGACTTATTCTTAACAAAACAGGTTTTGACTGCACTGTGCACATGAGAATCGTCTACTAAAACGATTGTTATCATCTGCTAAGACGATTAATTCTTATGTGTTGTCAAAATATATGTTGATATAATAAATATTGATGCTTTTATATTCGTTTTATTCCTTCATAAAACAGGTTTGGTAGCAGATGAGAATCGTCTCTATTTCCGCGAAATATGTGTTTGTGTGCTTTTAGTACTTTTAGTATTGGTTGGATTGGATGTGATTCAACAAATCAGTGTCACGGTTTCAAACAGAAATTCTAAACACAAATATTTGTGTTGGTATCGTGTTCCATATGGTCGATTTGAAATGCGATCAATTACAACATGAACATCTTGGAAGTAAATGTTAATTGTCACCTAAGCCATTTACCTTTTTGCACCGTTACGTCAGCTGTTATTTTAAATATGTATGGTCGCTCGATTTCAGATTTCCGAGTAGAAACAATTATTAAGAACCTTACATTTTGTTTCGTTGTCGTGAAGGAACATACATTATTCCTCAAAATATTCAGTTCTTTGTAGCCTGTCGACGGGACGGACAAAATTAAATCTGTAATGTTAAGTTGCATTCCTTCGGTTCTACATTTGACGTTTTCAAAGTACAAAATTGCACTCTTCGCTAACCGTATTACCTGTATGCTGGCACAGTGATGCGCTGTGTGTTAACACGGTGGGTCACGGGGTGACAAATCTCCAGTAATTCGGCCATAAATGCTCTCTTCGCTGCCCATATTACCTGTATACTGGCACGGTGATGCGCCGTGGGTTAACACGGGGGAACGCGGTGTGCTGGAGATTCGGTCTTGAAAATTGTCCCACAGTGGACATTTTGGCCTCTCCACCACGCCGAGTGGGATTTCCACCCGACACGGTGGGAGGAATTTTTATGTCCACTCTCTTTATTATTATTATTATCAAGGCTGCCAGCGAGGGGATAAGCTTCATTTAACGATGCCATTTCTTGTTTCCAATTCAGACTGAGAGGCTTAGTACACAACAATTTTTCGGATGAAAAATAAAAACAATTCTCTTAATTATGCAAAGAAGTATATGTTGTCGCCACTCATTGGAACCGTCTTGTCGAGACGGTTCCAATGAGTGGTGACAACATATACGTTGGAGAAGAAATAAGAAAGTTAGCGGGAATTATTTCCATTTATTCATATGCATTCAGCATGAAATAGGTTACTAGTGCTATAGTAGTATTCACAATCTACTGTGACCTTGAATTAATTGCCTAATCGTAAATATAGTTATCCACGGAGGAAATAAGACCGTACAGTCGTTTCTGTGAAAATGTTCCGGGTTTATACGTGTACAAAGTGTTGTGCGTTGCGTATCCGTGGAGTTTCCGTTAGTTGCGTTTCAAACCATGTGTCGTCTACGTGTAATACGTTTTCGGCCATGCGTTGCGTTTCCCCACTATTGCGCATGCGCGAAAGTCGAACAAACCGTGTTCAACGCATTGAGTTTCAAAAGCGTGTAATCCGTGTACAATGGTTGTAAACGTATACAACGGTTGTAAACGTATACAACGCTAAGGTAAACCGTTTAAACGATTTAACGCTTTCCTTGACGAACGGTTACACGCTTCTACATGTACACAGCACCGTACAGATGAAACCGTGTTATACGTATAACACGTTTCCACGGGTTTTAACGCATTACACGTTTTGGTATGCCAACCGTGTATCGCGTAGAATGCGCATGCTCAGATCGTTCTTCGTGTGTGTATAATTATATACTTCTAGACTCACTGCAGGGCTTCTAAAACTTTCAATTTTCCGGTTCTGGACCGATTTTTGAACTCTCAGACCGATTGAGATTTGAAAACTAGTCTTACAAATCGGTCCGAGAAAAATTGCCAGTCGGCTGCTATTTCGCTATAAACCTTGTAAAGTTACCGGTTTTGACCACCAAGTAATTTATGACACATATCCGCGGGCCATATCCGTGTTAAACCAGTGTGCAGCTCGCTGTGTATTCAGTTTCTCCAAATATCGATTTGTCTTAACACACGCGTGGGACAGGTGTATAGCGGATTAGTGACTGAAATAGACTGGCTTCAGCGTAAAGATACAAGAGTTCCTAGACTCGCCATTTCTGATGATGTTAAAATAAAATAAATAAACCATGCACTGTGTTTATCTGTGTTCGTAATATTTAACCCCAAGTAACTGACACGGACTATCGGCCCGGGCTATTCCATATTAAGTTAGGAACTGTTACATTACGCTCTATTAGGGGTCATTTTTGTGTATATAAAATGTACATGTACGTAGGAATGCCGCAGATCCTGATGAGCCGGCTCACGTGATCTACAATTCGCAAACATTTGATAAACGACAAGGTACTTATCTGTCGTGTTAAAAGCGTGACTCATTAGGCATCAGGGATTAGGGATCAATTGAAGTGCTAAATCACACCGCCGATGTACTTTGAACTCGATCTGAGGGTATGTATTCGCGATATTTTAAAAGGGACGAAACAAGGACGCCTCGAAGCGATCGGGCCGAACAGGTATTCGCGTTAAAACGTGTAACCGTTGTACACGTTTCAACGTTTTCATATAGCTACACGCTTCCAGGTAAAGCGTTGTACACTTCAACACGTGTTATATGCCTTGAAGCTAAACGCATTACACGCTTTAAAACTAAACGGTTTGACAATGTGTATTACACGTGTACGAACCATATTATACGTTTAAACAACGTATACAACGCTTTTAAACTAAACGGTTTGACAATGTGTATTACACGTGTACGAACCGTATTATACGTTTAAACAACGTATACAACGCTACAGCAAACCGTTGCGTTCGCGTTGAGTTTGCAAGTGTTGTCTACGGTGGAACAAAAACGGAGAATGCACTGTATCATATTCAGGTCAGTGACAGTCAGGACTCGACAAATCCTTAACTCTTTGCATGCTAGCGGTGAAAATATCCGCCAAACAAATTAGGAGTACCGGTATATTTTTTATTTCACTCTGTAAATATGTCTTGGAATTTCATTAGAATTGAGTCCTATTTTTGTCCGCTATTTTTTAACTACATGTATTTATAGCCCACAAGTTTCCCAGCATGCAGAGTTAATTTTCCACTCGTACAGATTGGATTTTAACTCTTTGCATGCTGGGAAATTTGTGGGCTATAAATAGCTAAAAAATAGCAGACGACAATTCATTGTATTTTCTTTTTTTCTCCCTATAAATATCATGAATATGTCTTGGAATTTCATTAGAATTGCGTGCAAAGGACGCAATTCTAATGAAATTCCAAGACATATTTAGAGAGTGAAATAAGAAACATACTCGTAACTTGTTGGGTATTATTTTCACAGCTAGTATGCAAAGAGTTAACTCGTACATTGCTGTATGTTTTAGTGTTTATGCCACACTGTCTCTTCAAATTATCGCACTTCCAGATTGAAAATTCGCTCGCCAATACGAGCGGTTGAGTGGATTTGTCGAGGCCTGAGGCCATCCATAATTATATCTCCGTTTCCTGTAACCCGACCGACCCGCTAAAAACGGTGCGACCCGATTTTTTTATTGCAATTTCGTTTACAATTTTTTTTAATATTACTAATTTTTAGCTCGACTATTCGAAGAATAAGTAGAGCTTATGTTGTCACCCCGGCGTCGGCGTCACCGTCACGCCTTGGTTAAGGTTTTTAGTCAAGCTTGTATATGGAATACTACTGGCCCTACACCCACCATACTTGGACAACTTCATCTCCTACTGATGTACAACAATAACCCCTGATCTATATTTGACCTTGACATACATTTCCTCTTGAATTACTTGGTTAATTCCCCTTGGTTAAGGTTTTTTAGTCAACCTTGGTTAAGGTTTTTAGTCAAGCTTGTAGATGGAATACACCTGGCCCTACACCAACCATACTTGGACAACTTCATCTCCTAGTGATGTACATCAACAACCCCTGACCTATATTTGACCTTGACCTACATTTAACCTTGAATTACTTAGTTAATTTCCCTTGGTTAAGGTTTTTACTCGACCTTGGTTAAGCTTTTTACTCAAGCTTGTACATGGAATACTATTGTGCATACAGACACCATACTTGCACAACCTTTTGTCATAGTCATGTACATCAATAACCCCTGATCTATATTTGACCTTGACCTACATTTCCTCTTGTGCATACAGACACCATACTTGCACAACCTTTTGTCATAGTCATGTATATCAATAACCCCTGATTTATATTTGACCTTGACCTACATTTCCTCTTGAATTACTTACTTAATTCTCTTTGGTTAAGGTTTTTAGTGAAGCTTGTAGATGGAATACTCATGGCCCTACACCAACCATACTTGGACAACTTCATCTCCTAGTGATGTACATCAATAATCCCTGACCTATATTTGACCTTGACCTACTTTTAACCTTGAATTACTTAGTTATTTCCCCGTGGGTAAGGTTTTTAGTCAAGCTTGTATATGGAATACTCCTGGCCCTACACCAACCATACTTGGACAACTTCATCTCCTAGTGATGTACATCAACAACCCCTGACCTATATTTGACCTTGACCTACATTTAACCTTGAATTACTTAGTTAATTCCCCTTGGTTAAGGTTTTTACTCGACCTTGGTTAAGCTTTTTACTGAAGCTTGTACATGGAATACTATTGTGCATACAGACACCATACTTGGACAACCTTTTGTCATAGTGATGTACATCAATAACCCCTGATCTATATTTGACCTTGACCTACATTTCCTCTTCAATTACTTACTTAATTCTCTTTGGTTAAGGTTTTTAGTGAAGCTTGTAGATGGAATACTCATGGCCCTACACCAACCATACTTGGACAACTTCATCTCCTAGTGATGTACATCAACAACCCCTGACCTATATTTGACCTTGACCTACATTTAACCTTAAATTACTTACTTAATTCCCCTTGGTTAAGGTTTTGTCGCGCCCGCTTGCGGAAAGCGCGATATAGTCGGCACTTTGGCGTACGTACGTATGTTCGTACGTACGTACGTGTGTCCGGTTAAAGTTTTTGGTAAAAGTTTTTGGTTAAGTTTTTTGATTAAGTTGTTTGGTTAAGATTTTTGGTTAAAGTTTTTGGTTAAGTTCTTTGGTTAAACTTTTTGGTTAACTTTTTTGGTTAAAGTTTTTGGTTAAAGTTTTTGGTTAAGTTTTTTGGTTAAGTTGTTTGGTTAAGATTTTTGGTTAAAGTTTTTGGTTAAGTTCTTTGGTTAAAGTTTTTGGTTAAGTTTTTTGGTTAAGTTTTTTGGTTAAGTTTTTTGGTTAAAGTTTTTGGTTATGTTCGTTTTTTGGTTAAAGTTTTTGGTTAAGTTTTTTGGTTAAGTTTTTAGTTAGTTTTTGTTAAGTGTTAATTGGTTAGTAGTTAAAGTTTTTCGTTATACTATATCTGCTGGCAATGCTTTGCCCATTACCTTGAAACTTCACAGTGTTCTCATCATATATCATTTTCATTCTACCCCCTTCCCATGCGGCCCCTGTGCCCAATGTCAAGGTCAAATTACTTTGAAGTTTTTGGTTAAGTTTTTTGGTTTTTTGTTAGTTTTTGGTTATGTTTTTTGGTTAAAGTTTTTCGTTATACTATATCTCTGCAACTGCTTTGCCCATTACCTTGAAAACTTCACATGGGTGTTTATCATCATCTATATTTTCATTCTACCCCCCTCCCATGCGGCCCCTGTGCCCAATGTCAAGGTCAAATTACTTTGAAGTTTTTGGTTAAGTTTTTTGGTTAAAGTTTTTGGTTAAGTTTTTTGGTTAAAGTTTTTGGTTAAGTTTTTTGGTTAAAGTTTTTCGTTATACTATATCTCTGCAACTGCTTTGCCCATTACCTTGAAAACTTCACATGGGTGTTTATCGTCATCTATAGTTTCATTCTACCACCCTCCCGTGCGGCCCCTGTGCCCAATGTCAAGGTCAAATTACTTTGAGTTTTTGGAGGTAAGTTTTTGTTAAGTTTTTTGGTTAAAAGTTTTTGGTTAAGTTTTTTGGTTAAGTTTTTTGGTTAAAGTTTTTGGTTAAGTTTTTTGGTTAAATTTTTTCGTTATACTATATCTCTGCAACTGCTTTGCCCATTACCTTGAAACTTCACATGGGTGTTTATCATCATCTATGTTTTCATTCTACCACCCACCCGTGCGGCCCCTGTGCCCAATGTCAAGGTCAAATTACTTTGAAGTTTTTGGTTAAAGTTTTTTTCGCATTTAACCTTCAATTACTTGGTTAATGTTTATAGTCAAGCTTGTATATGGAATACTTCTGGGCCTACATCAACCATACTTGGACAACTTCATCTCCTAATGATGTACATCAATAATCCCTGACCTATATTTGACCTTGACCTACTTTTATCCTTGAATTACTTACTTATCTCCCCTTGGTTACGGTTTTTAGTCAAGCTTGTATATGGAATACTCCTGGGCCTACAGCAACCATACTTGGAAAACTTTATCTCCTAGTGACGTACATCAATAATCCCTTGGTTAATGTTTTTAGTCAACCTTGGTTAAGGTTGTTATGCAGGCCGCAGCCACCTTCTTTGTCAAGCTATGTGTACATCGACAACCCTCGTAGTCGAGCTATGCTGTTCTCCTACAGCTCTTGTTAAATTCATTATGTCATGTGACAGAAAAAAAAAGAAATTGCCTACCGACCGACCCACTTCTAAAATTCTGGGTCGGGTTACAGGAAACAAACACTTTTTTAAGGACGGCCTGACTGTAATGCTGCGATTGATGTTTGAATAATCTGCAATATCCCCTTGTGACCGGCCTATGGTGTTGAAAGGGTTAAATGGGGATGTGTCTAATCTTGAACTTCCTTCTATTCTGAGATTAGACAAGTCCAAAACGTGTCAATGCGACTGGTAATGTATAATACATATCCCAGGGTGCAGGCGCGGATACAGGGGAGGGGGGGGGTCCATGGGGTCAAAACAAAATCTACAATACTCAAATAGTTGGATGACTTTTTTTGTGGCCTAGGTGTCAGGAAATCACATCTGCGGCGATCTGGCATTTAAAAATTTCCTGGGTGAGGACCCCCCAGACTTTACGATGCGCATCGCGCTTCGAGTTCGCGGAGGTCGGCTATGCCGATTTGTAATTACAGACACCCCCCCTGCAATTATTTCTGTAATTGACTCTACACACATATATCTGGGACCATCGAATATCTCGACAGGCGTGATATTCTGGCCATGATCATCTGCAGTGGAACCTCTCTAAACCGGACACCCTGTGTGGTCCCCAGGGTGTCCAGTTTAGAGAGGTTCCACTGTAAATCAGGCATATGATGATGCCAAGGTATGCGGCTGTGCTTTGCGAACGTGAACAGGCAATATATCAGCATAGGTGCATGTAGATGAAAATGGCGCACATAAAATTAAGTATACAAAGACCGGTTTAGAGACATTCTACTGTAGTTGTTTTCTCAGCGGGATATAGGGATTCCACTGTGGAAAATAAAAGTATCGCCACTTAAAAAAAAAACAGTAAAAAAATCAAACAAATTTTTTTTTATTGCCAACTGTTTATTTTTATCGCCAATTGCGAAAGTGGTGATCGCCAGCGGAATCCCTGGAGATAATATCCTATAGAGGATGTACAGATTCTTCTACTAGTATTGGAATACACGTTCTTGTGGGGTTTTCAAGAAAGCCAGATTACTTTTCGATGTGCTTAACATAGATTAGAATTTAATATTTTGTTTTAGCTCTGACATCTTTGAACTGTTGCCAAGTTGCAACAAGCTAAATGTGATCGACAGACAATATATGGAAAACACACTTCCTGGAGTCTGTGGTATTCACACATGTATTAACCCTTTCAACCCTAAATAACTGGAATGGACTAAGTACTGTACAGGGATCCTCCAGATTATCGGACAAAAATGGCAGTTTTTTAACGATATATTTCTTAAAATAGCAGTTTCGGGCATAAACTTTTCACAGAACAATCGTCAGTTCTTGCTTTCTCAACGCATGTACACTATTTAGCAAACTGTGCCATCTTTCTCGCTTAAAATCGGGTCAGATCATCAGTCGTAAGATTGCCCCAAAATTAACATCGACAATCAGTTATCCGGACAAACATATACTCGTCTTATAACTTGTATTCTCAACATGAAATCATAATTTTATCGCTTGTAAACCAGTGTAAACAGCGTTGTGTAGTCCTGCAGAAAAAAAATCACCATTCGCTTCTTGGAAAACAACGTATTTATAGAATTTATTTTATTTATAGAACAACTCAGAAATGACGTAATGGGCGCATTCGATTACAAGCCCCCGCGAGACTTTTGACGTTGTAAACAACTTGTGGACAGAGTTGAGGAATATTTTCAGCAAATATTACTAAAATGTTTACCTTGGCAATATATTCTTCACACTGGCATGGAAACAGCAAGCACCTGCGTGACTTAAATGTATTTGATGCAAGTTCTGATCAAACGAATGCTCTTAATTAACAGGTATTTTCATTTGTCCGATAAACTGATTGTCCGGATAATTGGTATGACCCCTGTATACGATAATATTTGTTGAAAGAGTCTCATTATTTTGTTTATTTCTCCATAAAGTATATGTTGTTACCACTCATTTGAACTGTCTTGTCACCGTCTCGTCAAGTTTCATACTACATGTTTTATAGTTGTATCCCGCATTTAATAAATGCGGGATACAACTATAATACATGTAGTATGAAACTATTTAGGAGAAAAAAATCCTATTTTCTTTATTTCATTTCAAAATTGTCACAAAATTATTTTCAGACTATTTCATTTATAAAAAGGGTGTGTTCTATTTTCTAAAAAAATATGAAAATGACTTGCAAAAAGTGCAGATCCTGATGAGACGGCTCGTTGCAAACACCAGTGAAGAAGTCTAGTATTGAAAGGGCTAAGACGACTCAATTGACTTAATAGTGCTGCAGGCTCCAGATAAGGAATTAGTAATTGAGTATTTTCACTCTATCATATCTGAAGCAATTGGGTATTTCAATATTTTAATTGGGTAAAATAAAATCACACTACTGTTTACACATCAACAGACAGCAATTATTGAATAGTTTGCTTCGAAATGAAAACATGTCTTGGCATTTCATTAGAATTGTCTCCTTGGATACAATTCTAATGCAATACCAAGATGTGTTTTCATGGAAAATAAGACAAATATGCTATATTTCTGGTCTGTTTATTGTTTTCTGTACCACAAATTTGTTATTGCTTTTTGATACTTCTGATTTCAATTGGGTTTTTGGCAATTTTAATTTGGTATTTACGCAAATACGCAGCTTATCTGGAGCTCTTGTGCTGGATCTTGTAACCAGTATAGCCACAGATCAAACAGTGTGGATACCTACTCAGAGGCGTCGGAAGTCGGGCGGCAGGGGCGGCAACTGCCGCCCCAATATTTGGACCAAAAATAAAAGCTGTCTCTTAGGCGACAAAAACTTAATGTTTTGGGGAAAAATGGGGCGGGTGGGACACTTTTTTTTTTTTTTTTCAGGCAATACTAAAACGAGGTGTTGAACAGCAAGGCGCAGTTGCGTGCACTAGTGTTTTGTAATAACATGTTCATATTGAAGTATTGCTAATCTGGAGGGGGCGGGTTCCGGGGTTGCTGTATTGCGCTACGTAAAGCACTCAGATAAAAAGCTGTGGGAGCGGTATAATACGCGGGCCGCATCATTGTCGTAAATTTTACCAAATGTTTTTTAATTTAAAAAAAAATAAAAGACCCTTGGGTGGGCCGTTTTATTAGTGGCGGGCGGGGATGAGAAACTAAACATTAATTTTGTGTAGCCTTAAATGCAGTAGAATGCAGGAAATTGCATCTAGAATTGGAATTGCCATTTAACATTTTCAGCCCTACAGATCATAATGCCAACATGTGCAATGGCTGTAGATCCAGATAAGCCGGCTCGTAACTGGCTATCTCATCAAGATCTGCAGTGTGTGTCAGTATTGGTGAATTCTAAAACAAAATCTGCATTTTCACATTAATGGAATAGTCCAAAAATTGGCATGGAAGAGTCAATGTTGAATATTTCGGGATGAAAGAATTAATATTATATCAACCAGACAACTTTTTCATTAACCCTTTCAACACATTAAAGCCATCTATAGCGGTGTTTGCAAACAGTGTAGATCCAGATGAGCCGGCTCGTGACGAGCCGGCTCATCAGGATCTGCACTTTTTGCAAGTAATTTTCATATTTTTTAGAGAATAAAACACACCCTTTTCATAAATGGACTAGTCTGAAAATCATTTTGTGATGATTGGATTGGTAGGAAAATTAACATGTGAAAATCCATTTCAGTTATTTAGGGGTGAAAGGGTTAATCAAACAACACTCTCATTAACAGAACTGGTATATCCCGATCTGATCATACATGCACATGAGATACGGCATGTGATTTTGTGCCTAAAAACCTGTGCGATGATATCTCATGAAAAATATCTACATCATTTACGATATTTTCCGTCAATAACATCGAAAGTTGACGAAACTCTCATAGCATTTTACAGAAAATATCACAGTTTCTGTAAATATATTTGATAAAAAAATGTACAAAATCACATGGCGTGTCTCAAATGTGCGTATGGATCACAAACTTCTACAGTTGTTGCAAATGTTGTAAGATCCAGTTTATCAGCGTGTGCAAAATTATAAGAATACATCTGGAGATCACGATCTGACTGCATGCTGATTCACAGATATCGTACACTGTCCAGAGGAGAATTGATAAAACCACTGGGTATTTCAGACGCGGATCCAGGATTTCGGGTTAGGGGGGCGTAACTATTTTGCAATACTTGACTAGTCAAGTATTGCAAAATAGTCGACCGAGCGGAGATCGGGATAGCGCTAGGGGGGTGGGGACCCCCCCCCCCCCCCCCCCCCCCCACCGGAATTTTTTGAAATCTACGTCACATTTCCTGCGTTCTGCCGCATTTTGGAGCAAAGATATTGACACTGTCACAGTATGTTTGGACATGATTTTTGATTGAAAACGTTTACAAATTTTTGATATATATCGACCCAAGACAACGACCGAAAAAATACAATGGAATACATGTACATGGCACTTGGCATGAAACGTGCCTTGTAACATGTAAAAAATGTTCACTCGGCGAATTTGAGGGGAGAGGGGGGGGCGCACGCCGGTCCGCCCCCCCCCCCCCCCCCCCACCCCCCCCCCCCCCCCCCCCCCTGAATCCGCCCATGTATTTCCACAGGTTGAAGTAACGGACCGAGGTCTATAAATACATTAAATATACCTAAAAGCATCAATAAATGAAGAAAAAAACAAAAACCTGTGGGTATTTCGTGCATTAAACATAAACAGAAATATGGGATTTGACCCTGTTAACCCTGTCACCCCTAAGTAACTGAAATGGATTTTGACATGTTAATTTTCCAACCAATCCAATCGTCACAAAATGATTTTCACACTAGTCCATGTATGAAAATGGGGTGTTTTTGTTCTTAAAAATAAGAAAATTACTTGCAAAAATGCAGATCCTGATGAGACGGCTCGTCACGAGCCAGCTCATCTGGATCTACACTCTTTGCAAACGCCGCTATATCTCAGCCATAAAACATAAACATGTGAAATATGAGGTTCAAACCTGTTAACCCAGCCTAAAATGTGGCTGTGACTGGAGAAATGGGGCTTATGGGTTTTGTGACCAGTGTATGTCATACTATGTCCTGATTGAATAGCACACATTTTTGTAGCCTGATCAGGCCATATTACCGGTAAGTTAATTTACTAAATATCATACGAATATTGGGAAAAAATAGAGCGTGACTTGTTGTCACGCCCGCTTGCAGACAGCGTGATATAGTCGGCACATTGGCGTGGTACGTGCGTCCGGGTTAAACTTTTTGGTTAAATTAAAGTTTTTCGGTATTCTAGCAAAGCCTCGGCGTGCGTGTTGTAAACAGTGTTAAAAAAACAATAATTAATGATTTTCCTTCATACAAATAAAAAATGAATCTGGCATAAAGTTTTTCGGTATTCTAGCAAAGCCTTGGTGTGCGTGTTGTAAACAGTAAGTTTTTTGGTATTCTAGCAAAGCCTCAGTGTGCGTGTTGTAAACAGTAAGTTTTTTGGTATTCTAGCAAAGCCTCGGCTTGCGTGTTGTAAACAGTGTTCAAAAACAATAATTAATGATTTTCCTTCATACAAATAAAAAATGAATCTGGCATAAATTTTTTCGGTATTCTAGCAAAGCCTTGGCGTGCGTGTTGTAAACAGTGTTAAAAAAACAATAATTAATGATTTTCCTTCATACAAATAAAAAATGATTTTGCCTCACAATCTATATAGCTTGTTAGAAGCACGACAGATTTTTGATTGGTGGAGTGGCGAACAGAGCAGATCCTGATCAGACTGTGCAAGTTTACTGTTGAAAGCCATCAGCAATTACAGGGGCATTCCCATCTGCATACGACCTTGCTGTTAAACGGAAATAAAACTCCAGTCATTCAATCACTTTCTGGTTATATAGGAAACTGTGTGTGTGTCTCGACATGAAAATGCATTCTGATGCTTGCATACCAGCTGCGATTGCCAACTACTGCATCTTAGCAACTGTTGTTGTTGTTATTGTTGCATTGGGTAGCTGTCTGTTGGCAGAGAAATATTTAGCAGCAATTTCGTGTTATAAACTTTGTTTGGGTAAACCCAGCTTAGGCTTGTTGTTACATGTATATGTGGCTGTGACTGAAGAACTGGAGGTCAAGTGATTTCTGACCAGTGTAGCTCCTGATCAAATAGCACACTCATGTAGCAATCTGCAGGGCTCCAGATAAGCTGTGTATTTGCATAAATACCCAAATAAATTGGGCAAAACCCCAATTGAAATCAGAAGTAGTGAGTATCAAAAAGCAATGAGAACAATTGTGGTACCTTTATCATGCTGCAGAAAACAATAAACGGACCACCAATATAGCATATTTTTCTTATTTTTCCATGAAAACACATCTTGGTATTTCAATTCTAATGAAATGCCAAGACATGTTTTCATTTCGAAGCAAACTAATTCAATAATTGCTGTCTGTTGATGTGTAAATAGTAGTGTGATTTTATTTTAGCCAATTAAAATTTTGAAATACCTAATTGCTTCAGAAATGATGGAGTGACAATACTCAATTACTAATTCCTTATCTGAAGCCCTGGCAATCTGTATTGTTATATGACCAGTGTTTCGTTGATGGAATGACAAACAGTGCAGATCCTGATCTGGATCTACACTGGTTTCAAAACCCATAAGCCCCATTTCTCCACTCACAGCCAGATATCTGCACATATTTACCATTATAAATATTCCGTCTGCTGTTGTTCTTTTTATGATCGTCTTATTTCTTAACTCTTTGCATACTGGGAAATTTGTGGGCTATAAATAGTTAAAAAATAGCAGATGATAATTCATTATATTTACTTTTATTTCTCCTTATAAATGTCATGAATATGTCTTGGAATTAGGACACAATTCTAATGAAATTTCAAGACATATTTACAGAGAGAAATAAAACATGTTTGGTGGATATTTTCGCCGCTAGCATGCAAAGAGTTAACAAACACAGACATACTGTAGGCATGCTATTACCGGTATTATTGTATCCCCCGGACTCCGTCGGGGGATACTATGGATTTGACAGCGCGCCGCGTCCGCGTCCGCCGCAGACACTTCTTGTCCGGAGCATAACTCGAACACCCTTTGGAATATTTTCATGAAACTTCACACATGCATAGACCACGACCCTAAAGGTGTGTCCCGCAAGAATGACAACTCTTGCATTACTAATTCTTTAGTTATCTCCCTTTGTTTTTCCGTCACTGATTTTGTCTCCGGAGCATAACTCGAACACCCTTTTTTCAAACTACTTGTGTATCTGGGGAGGGGGATACACATGCGCTTGTCGACAAGCGTCCATTTCTAGTTAATAGTATGTCTCTGGTTTATCCAACCAGTCCAGTCCTTTTTATGCCCCACCACGATAGTGGAGGGGGCATTTAGTGTTACCCTTGTCCGTCCGTCCCGTTCGTCCTTCCGTCCGTCCGTCCGTCCGTCCGTCCGTCCGTCACCAACCTTGTAAGTTGTAAAACTTTTAAACCGCACTAGCTACAGACCTGAAACTTGGTATGTAGCTTCCTGAGGATGAGTAGATGCGCACAGTTTATTTCGATTTTTTATTCCACCCCGGGGTCATTGATTTTCTCCCCCTTTTCGACTTAGAATTTGGCAATTTTGCCTTGTAAGTCATAAAACTTTTAAACCGTACTAGCTACCTACCTGAAACTTGGTATGTAGCTTCCTTATGGTGAGTAGATGCGCAAAGTTTATTTCGATTTTTTTATTTGACCCTGGGGTCATGGATTATCTCCCCCTTTTCGACTTAGAATTTGGCAATTTTGCATTGTAAGTCGTAAAACTTTTAAACCGTACTAGCTACACACCTGAAACTTGGTATGTAGCTTCCTTATGATGAGTAGATGCGCAGTTTATTTTGATTTTTGATTTGACCCCCGGGTCATGGATTATCTCCTCTTTTGGACTTGGAATTTTGCCTCGTTTATTACCAAAGCGGTATGTGGGGCATCCGTGTTCTATGAACACATTTTCTAGTTAGACTTAAGTCCACTTTTACACTGTTTGCAAATGCTGGGACATATAGTTCTGTAGTAATATTTTCAGAGATATAGTGCATTTTCAAAGAATTTTATGAAATATTAGTAGTCAAATGGTTCCTGCATCTACTAGTAGTGGCAAGCTTCTTGAATACATCGCCTCACTCATATCATAGCAGGTGCTCGTTTTAACAATTGATCCAAGTCAGCTGGATGTTCACTGTTTGTGTGTTTTCCCGTGTCCCGATTCTATGCTACATTGCCATAATGTTGATTGAGGGCAAACTGCCAGTATAAACACTTGCAGAGAAATTCCGGAAATGTTACCTCACTCATACCACTGCATGTTGTGTGATAACAAGTAAATCAGGAATACATAGTGATACAATTATGTTTACTTGATTGGATAAAGTGTTAATCAGGCATGAGAATCTTCAGCTGATCAGCTGATTTCAGTGGAATTTGTCATAACTTGAGTTTTCAAAATGCTTCAGAAACAATCTGGTATGCTCAAATTTGATACTTTTACAAATGGGGTGAGGGGGTTTCAGTGGATTTTCAGATGTTTTCAGCGACAGCCATTCTCATGTCTGGTTAATGAATGGTTTGTGATTGGAGGCGTGAACAAATAAATAATGAATATAGTGATATATGTGTACTTGATTGGATACAGTGTTAACCCTTAGATCTTATTTTTGTTGTCGTCTGCTGTTTATTTTCTATTTTCCATTTTTATCATCAGATCATCAAAAACATGCTTTGATAGCACTTTAGAATAATTTACAACATGCTTTGACAGCACTTCAGAATCATTTCCATTGGAAATGATTCTGAAGTGCTGTCAAACCATGTTTTTATTGAGATATAAGGCAAGATATAAAAGCAACAGCAGACAACAATTGTTGTGAGTAGCAGTCTAAGGGTTAATGAATGGTTTGTGATTGGATGCGTGAACAAGTAAATAATGAATACATTTATAGTGATATAATTATGTGTACTTGATGGGATAAAGTTTAATGAATGGTTTGTGAATTGATGTGTTGAACAAGTAAATAAGTAATACATAATGAAATATTGATTGGATAAAGTGTTAATGTATGATTTATGATTGGATGTGTGAACAAGTAAATAATGAATATATTGTAATATATGTGTACTTGGTTGGATAAAGTGTTAATGAATGGTTTGTGAATGGTGGTGTTGAACAAGTAAATAATGAATATAGTGATATAATTATGTTTACTTGATTGGATAAAGTGTTAATGAATGGTTTGTGATTGGATGTGTGAGCAAGTAAATAATGAATAGAGTGATATATGTGTTCTTGATTGGATAAAGTGTTAATGAATGGTTTGTGATTGGATTTGTGAGCAAGTAAATAATGAATATCATCATGTTGTGATATAGAATATAATAGATATATGTTTACTTGATTGGATAAAAATATTAATAGAATCAGAATGATTTGTGATTGGTTGTATTGAACAAGTAAATAAAGAATACATAAAGAATACCAGGCTAGTGTCTGTTGATATCAACAGGTAAGGCTAGGAAACGCGTAGGAATTCCAAGGCTTGCCGAAGAATTCCTAACGTTTCCGAGCCGAGCTCATTACCTGATAAATAGTACATGTATGTGTACTTGATTGGATAACAGGTTTATGAATTAAATGTATATGAAATTGGATGTGTTAATTGGAACATTAATTGACATGTAATTGTTTCTGTTTGATGGATACATCCGATGTTGTGATTTCTGTGGCATTTTTGTCAGCACTTATGGCTAGGGAATAAATATATAGTTAACCCTTTCAGTACTGGATACAGATTTTGTCGTCTGCTGCTTTGCTGTTGTTTTTTTTCTTCAATATATCTTAATAACATGTATTGGCAGCGCATGAGAATCGTCTCCATTGGAGACGATTCTCATGCACTGTCAAAACATGTTTTTGTAAAGTTATTATAAGTTAAATTTATAGACAAAAGCAACAGACGACAGTTTTTGGTTACCACTTTGTAAGGGGTAATACATCACATGATTGGTTACTATTGCTATTGACTGCAATTAAAGATTTGCATTTAATGTACAGTATAATTATTTATTGGTGAATGTATGAAGTGATTGGCTAATGCATCAGCTGATTGGCAATACAATTAATCGCTGACCAGTATGTGGTTATTGATTAAACTAAGACAGGAAAATCTGCTTACTGAACACAAATAATACAATTAATGGTCGGAAAATAAAAGTAATGCTTGAAAAATACAATTAATGCTTACAATAGTTTATGGTTGGATCGAAAATACTCTTAACCCTTACTACGCTGAATTAAATGTTGTTGTCTGCTGGAAATGTTTTATTTTTAATATTTCTCGACAAAAACCTGGTTTTGACAGCACATGAGAATTCTCATGTGCTGTCAAAACCAGTTTTTCGTTAAGAATTAAAGCAAAAATGAAAAACAGCAGACGGCAATTTCCGTCAACAGCATAGGAAGGGTTAATGTCTAGAGAGTATGAGACGAGTGCTTGGTGAACACAATTATTGATTGGAGAATGCTATTAATAATGTTTGGAGAATACAATTGATGATTGGAGAATATAATTATTGATTGGAGAAAATACTTATTGATTGGAGAATACAATATAATGATTATAGAACACCAATACTGATTGGAGAATACAATTATTGATTGGGGAATACAATTATTGATTGGAGAATACAATTAATAATTGGAGAATACAAAATAATTATTATAGAACACCATTAATGATTGGAGAATACAATTATTGATTGGAGAATACAATTAATGATAGGAGAATACAATTATTGATTGGAGAATACAATTAATGATTGGAGAATACAATATCATGATTATAGAACACCATTAATGATTGGAGAATACAATTATTGATTGGAGAATATCCTTATTGATTGGAGAATATCATTAATGACTGGAAAATACAATTAATGACTGGAGAATAGAATTATTGATTGGAGAATATCATTAGTGTTTGGCGAAATTGAAATGTTAATCATCATCTTCTTGAGCAAAACATTAACCCTTATACCCCCGTCACACCAGAGCTACATCAATAAAGTTCTCGCTGCCTCCATGAAAAAAGCCAGAACGCAGTGGGAACTCGTAGAACCTACCGGAAACGCAGTGGAAACTTTTATTGTTACATGGTTTCCGTTGTTTGCACATATATAGCGCGTGCTATTTGCATATGGCTTTAGGCAAGGCTCATTCCGGGGCCGCGCGTAGACCAAGTGCCACCATGACGTCACTACATGGAAGTGCCTTCATGACGTCACTACTTCATGACGTTCATGACGCGGCCCCGGAATATGAATACCGAAAATTATGTACGTGAATGGGACGATTTATAAAAGTAATGAAAATACTGAATATAATGCTCAAATTACATCATTTTTTTGTTGGAAATGTAACAATAACGTTTGATCATGTCCAGCCATGTGCAAACGTTTGCTGTGGCCCGAGGGAACTGTTTGAACCCGCGGCCTGCGGCCTTGGGTTCAAACAGTTCCCTCGGGCCACAGCAAACGTTTGCACATGGCTGGACATGATCAAACCTTATATTGACGTGACATGGTCGGCCTTGGGTTCAACCAGTTCCCTCGGGCCACAGCAAACGTTTGCACACGGCTGGACATGATCAAACCTTATATTGACGTGACATGGTCTTCATGGTCTCCGGAGACCGATTTTCTGCTACGTGGACTTTGGACATGTTCAAAACACACGTAGTGCCAGCGCAGTCTGAACAGGATGCATTAAAGACCTTCTTATGACCTACCAACAGCGCTATCGACGTAGCATAGACGTAGCGGACACGTTATATTGACGATTAGAACATATTAACAACTCGGTGACAACATCGTCCATGTCTACTATGCGTCCACTACGCATATTCAATTGTCCTTACGTCCTCTTTAAGACGTCGCTACGCCCATTCTATGTTACAAAAACTTCATGAATTGAATACTTTGTTCATGGCAAGTTCAAGGCACGACAATGAAGTTTATATCACGCTCACAGGACGTCCAAACACTGACTTCTTATCACGTCTATGTACAATATTTGACTTCTGGAAAATGAATGAAAAAGGTGTCAACCTGCAAGGACTATTTATACTGACGTAGCGGACGCCTGATGGATGTAGTACACATAGAACTCAGTGGGAACGTCACCAACGCCACAGGAACTTAGCATGGACATAGCGCTGACGAAGCATGAACGAGACAATTTCACATTTTCATTTGATTTTCTCGAAGCCAACAAATTTTTTAGAACTTCAAGAATGCAGCGGGAACTTTCTTCGGTGTGACGGGCGCATTACGATGCTGAATTAAATTTTGTCATTTGCTGGGGTTTTTTTACAACACTTTAGAATCATTTCCATTGGAAATGATTCTATAGTGCTGTTTAACCCTTACTATGCTGTCTGCTGGAAATGTTTTTTTTCAATAATTCTCGACAAAAACCTGGTTTTGACAGCACATGAGAATCGTCTCCAGTGGAGACGATTCTCATGTGCTGTCAACACCAGTTTTTTGTTAAGAATTAAAGCAAAAATGAAAAACAGCCGACGGCAATTTTCGTCAACAGCGTAGGAAGGGTTAACTATGTTTTCACTGAGAAAGAAGACAATATATAAAACTACAGCAGACGACAATTTGTGTTTCCCCGCATTCTAAGGGTTAATATCTGAGGTTTCTGTATAGGAATGAATGGCCTTTTTGTGGAATTTATCGGGGATATAAACTTGGAAATGTCGCAAGAATACTGGACGAAGCGATAAAAAATTACAATTTTCGAGAGAAAAAAAAATCGAAAAAAAAATGTATTTTTTTTTTCTTCAAAATTTGTAATTTTTTAAGGCCTCGTCCAGTATTCCCGCGACTTTTCCAACTTTATATCCCCAATAAATTCCACAAAAAGGCCATTCATTCCTTATAATTCCAGCATTTGAAATAAATTCATCAAGAAAATGTGTTTGTGTCTGCAACAGCAGACGACAATTGTTGTGAGTAGCGGTCTAAGGGTTAAAATGTTGTGGCTCATTGTAGTCATACGGCTGGGCCATTTGTAAAAAATTTGGGCCATTAGGCTACAAAAAATTAATGTTTAGATTCTCATCCCCGCCGGACCCTAATAAAACGGCCCGCCCAAGGGTTTTTTATTTTATTTTTTTTTTAAATTAAAAAACGTTTTGTAAAATTTACGAAAATGATGTTTGCCCGCATATTATACCGCTCCCACAGCTTTTTATCTGAGTGCTTTACGTAGCGCAATACAGCAACCCCGGAACCCGCCCCCTCCAGATTAGCAATACTTCAATATGAACATGTTATTACAAAACACTATTGCACGCAACTGCGCATTGCCGTTCAACACCTCGTTTTAGTATTGCCTGAAAAAAAAAAAAAAGTGTCCCTCCCGCCCCATTTTTTCCCAAAATTTAGATGAGAATCTAAACATTAATTTTTTGTCGCCTTACATCACTATTTCTTTTTGGGGTCATTTACCGGGTATAATAAATTGTGGCAAATGTCCTCACTTAGATTGAACACTACTATAACTCTTTAACCCTTTCACCCCTAAGTAACTGGAGCGGATTTTTGTCGCGCCCGCTTGCGGAAAGCGCGATATAGTCGGCACTTTGGCGACGTACAACGTACGTACGTGTGTCCGGTTATACTATATCTCTGCAACTGCTTTGCCCATTACCTTGAAACTTCACATGGGTGTTTATCATCATCTATATTTTCATTCTACCCCCCTCCCGTGCGGCCCCTGTGCCCAATGTCAAGGTCAAATTACTTTGAAGTACAGTCGAACCTGCTCGGGCGGTCACCTTTAATCAGCGGTCACCGCCGTTAAGCGGCCACTTCAAATTCAAATCCGCGCATTTTTGCTATATAAAACGCTTTCATTCAACGGTCACTCGTCTAACGCGGCCAGCGGTCATTAATTATCGTCCCAAACTAGTGATCAAATTTCATTAAACGGTCACCTCTAATCTCGATTTCAATGTACCCTGCGGCTGTCGTTACCGAAGCGCGAATTAACAATGATATCAGCAGTCAATGCGGGTATTAATTAAAACACCTAACACGTCGCCGCGTATGCGATATTGAGAGGGTGTTTCACAGGTGCAAATTGTGTTGCCCGAATTGTCGGCGCATTATTGAAAGAACAGCCTATCGCATCCGGGTTCTTGCACCCTTGTCCGTCGATTCGTAATTTCTATAGGTTACCGACACAAATGTTGTAAAAAGGAACAGCCCATTGCCAGTTACCAAATTGACAAAACACGATATCGAATAGCTGATATAATTGTTGTGTATTGCCCAGGACCGAGTGTAACCGGCTCAAATATAATTTAAGCAAATGGCCTCATATGTCGAATATGAGCCGAATGTCGCACTTATTGACTGCTTTTGCTGACATCGCGTATGCATTATTTACATACACAATTGGAAATGAATCCAAATTCGACTTGACCAATACCCGACAAAAAAAAAAAAAATCGCACAACTTATCCCACACCATTTCCGATTATACACCACATTATGCCCTATTACTAGTACAATAAATTGTCTACAATATGAATCTTGCAGATCAACAGTTGCAGTAGGCTGTAAAATAACAACAAAAACGTGAACATTGGTGTTTTTTTTTTATTTGTTGACATTTTTTATTTCATTAAATGATATAATCCACTCATTACATGTCCAGGTTCAATTTTGAAAATATTAAATAAATATAAAGATACACATTTATATTGCATTAAAACATACATATTTAATCAATATGGTACTCTAAATTAATCATTAATATTATTAATTACATTTGTCTATGTTCTCTTTATCTTCATTTCAATTTTCAAAATTTACCTGAAATGTACCTGAAAACACAACCCTCTATTAAGAGGTCACCTCTGTTAAGCAGCCAGTTTTTTCACTTCCCTTGGGTGGCTGCTTAAGACAGGTTTGACTGTATTTGGTTAAGTTTTTTGGTTAAAGTTTTTGGTTAAGTTTTTTGGTTAAAGTTTTTCGTTATACTATATCTCTGCAACTGCTTTGCCCATTACCTTGAAACTTCACATGGGTGTTTATCATCATCTGTATTTTCATTCTACCTCACTCCCGTGCGGCCCCTGTGCCCAATGTCAAGGTCAAATTACTTTGAAGTTTTTGGTTAAGTTTTTTGGTTAAAAGTTTTTCGTTATACTATATCTCTGCAACTGCTTTGCCCATTACCTTGAAACTTCACATGGGTGTTTATCATCATCTGTATTTTCATTCTACCCCACTCCCGTGCGGCCCCTGTGCCCAATGTCAAGGTCAAATTACTTTGACGTTTTTTGGTTAACGTTTTTGGTTAAGTTTTTTGGTTAAGTTTTTGGTTAAAGTTTTCGGTTAAGTTTTTTGGTTAAGTTTTTCGTTATACTATATCTTTTTTTAGTGTCCATGCCTCGCCACAAGGCGCGACATGCAGGCCGCGGCCATCTAGTTATATGTTAATTTCCGGACCAATCCAAACGTCACAAAATGTTCAGATAGTCCATTTATGAAAAGGGGATGTTTTTGTTCTCAAAAATCATTTAATGAGAAAATTATTTGCAAAAAGTGCAGATCCTGATGAGATGGCTCGTCACGAGCCATGTCATCTGGATCTACACTATTTGCCAATACCACTATACAGGCCTGTGGTGTTGAAAGACTTAAGCTTGTCGCTACGACAGTGTTACATTGTATTACATTATCAAAGTGAATATGAACATACCATTATAATGCACCTCGCTTAAATTTGTTTAAATAGCTCTTTCATGTCATAACTCATTGTGAAAATTTTACGCTGTACAATCTTTTGTCGTTGAGTTCACCTTTACAGATGTTATTCAGTTTTAAACTAGGAAGTTAAACATAGTAACACTGAATTCCGCAGTATAATGGTCGCACCCCATTAGAATTAGGGACTATATGTGTTTGCAACCAGCGTAGTCCCATATTATTATATACAATCTGATCAGGATCTAAGTTGTCCATGAATCAATCTATTGTCTGTACGTTCCACGTTTTTCTGCCGACAAACTTTTGGCTATTAAACACATTAAATCTAAAAAATATGCAAATGTAAGTACCTTTTCACCAATAACAAAAAAGTCACCCTCCCAAAAAAGTATTGTTTCCTGAAATTCCATCAAATAGCGAAATTTTCCTATGGGAATTTAACATGGTGCAGGAGGTAGGGGGAGGATTCAAAAAAAAAAAAAAAGAAGAAAATTGACTCCAATGGAAATGATTCTGAATTGCTGTTAAAGCATGTTGGAAATTATTCTAAAGTGCTGTCAAATCATGTTTTTGATGATAAAAATGGAAAATAGAAAATAAACAGCAGATGGACAAAAAAATTATGATAGCGGTCTAAGGGTTAACATGTACAATGTCACACCTACACCTACCTATGTGACTGGTGTGGTGAGGACCTGGCACCAGGTCAGGTTATTCTAATTTCAGGGATGAATATACATTTTTTCTGAACATATTAAGTTCGGATTTTGGGATTTCCCCACCCCCCCCTCCCCCCCATCACAACAGGTGAAATATGGGATTTAACCTTGTTAACCCGGCCTAATGTTGCTTATCTTAACGGTGAAAATATCCGCCAATCAAATTAATTAGGAGTATATTTGTTATTTCTCTCTGTAAATATGTCTTGGAATTTCATTAGAATTGAGTCCTCGGGACTCAATTCTAATGAAATTCCAAGACATATTCATGATATTTACAAGGAGAAATAAAAGAAAATATGATGATTTGTGTCCGCTATTTTTGAACTATTTATAACCCACAAGTTTCCCAGCATGCAAAGTTCAAACTGACAAACTCCGCCAATGCTAATATCAAGGAACCCCCATAAGTTGTTCTATTGGGAACTTAATTTAAACTAAGAAACGTGAAGTGAAACCGACAAGCTCTATCAGTGCTAACGTCAAGTATGCCCCGAAGTTCTTCTAAGGGAAGCTACTCATGATTTTCTAAGTTTAGTATTATACATTGAGGAGTTTGAGGCGAGAATAAATGTTTTGCGAACTAGCCTAGCCACCGGACATGTATAATGACTATCGGTACACTGTAAATGAATGCGAAATGTTACCTTTTTGCATGAATGTCTCAATTGATGTTTGCTGCACACTGGTAAACATTAACCCTTTCCCTGATAGAGACGACTTTTCACGCCTCTGCAGAAGATATCTTTTGATAACAAGCAATTTCTCCTTTTCCCACAATGTTTTCTACTCTATCAGATAATTTAACCATCATTTGACCCAGCATTTGATTCTTTTATTCAGATGTTTTGGATTTGGATGAGTCGAAATATCGCAAAACAGGGAAAGGGTTAAATATGTTTACAAAATTTACAATATCTTTTATAAATATAGTCAAAAGTTGACGAAATTTTCAGAGTACATGCGGAATATAATTCCGGAATACAAATCCGCATGTACTCTGACAATTTTGACAACTTTTGACGCCATTTACGGAAAATATTGTAATTTTTTAAAAGGCGGGAACCGAAAATTGTTGTCTGCTGTTGTGTCATATTTTCTCTTTTTTGCTGTGAAGAAAAACATGGTTTGACAGCACTTTAGAATCATATCCTTTGGAAATGATTCTAACTATGATTCCATTGGAAGTTATTCTAACTTGCTGCCAAAACTATGTTTTTTCGTGAGAATGGAAATGATTCTAAATTGCTGTCAAACCATGTTTTTGTTGAGAAAACTGGAAATTAAAAAATAAACAGCAGACGCCTAAATTTAATTCAGCGTTTGTAACTGTTAAACACACTGAGGTCCCCATAGTGTTCGGCTTTGCAATCATGAACAGACATTACCAATGTAGATAAAGGACATGTATAATGACTACACTGTCGATGAATGTGAAATGTTACCTTTTTGCATGAATGTCTCAATCGACGTGTGATGTATCCTGGTAAACATTAAGGGTAAATTGTGCCGTTGTTGACGTAATTCTTCGATTGCTTAGATACACACATTAGCATCCTGCATTCTGGGTGATAAAACTGTAAATCTCAAGTCTTTGTTTTCCGTTCACTTTCTTGTATCATTTAGTGCTTTGTTTTTGACGGTCATAACGTAAAATACAAAATGTATTTCTGTTTCCCAAGGAAATTTGATTACCATCACTACAATATTCAGGTAATATAATATATATAACCATTGCAATATCTGCGAAACTGCCAAATCTTTACGGGACATTCTGTCTGGTAAACTTGAAATTTTTACCAGACCAGTAGCCGATTTCATCGAAATTGCAAAGTATACTTTACTAGCAAAGTATACTTTGAGGGAGTAATCATTTATTTTTCCTGAAATTCATTATTTCATATAAAACTAACAACTGCATATATTTGATGATTAAAAGTATGCAGAATTATTATACTGAATTTATTACATTATCACAGCCAGAATGGCTGTGATAATGTAATAAATTCAGTGTAATAAAAAATAATAAATTTATCCTAAAATTGAAAATTTCTCCCTCAAAGTATACTTTGCTAGTTGATGAAATCGGCTACATATAAAAAAATTACCAGACCAAAAAAAACATTTATAAAAATAAAATTGATTTTGTGTGATATTTTAGAGCTTTTAACCCTTAGCCTGCTGATCGCGAAAACTGTCGTCTGCTGTTGCTTTATATTTTGCCCTGTTTCTCAATAAAAACATGGTTTGACAGCACTTTAAAATCAATTCCATTAACATAAACAGCAGACGACAACATTTCATTCAGCAGGCTAAGGGTTAAGTATATCAGTCATGTAGCTAAGGCTAGCTAGCATCATAAAACCAGAAATTGGCATATCAAAGGAAGGTGAAGTGTAGAATATAAAATTAAAAAATATTATTTTTTTTGTTGTTGTCGCACATTCGGTCCGGCCAGGGATGGATTGTCTGACTTCCAATCTGGAGGGTGTGGGTTCAAACTTCGCCTAGGGCATCAAAAATACTTTCATTATAGTATTTCCATCCCACTGGTCTGTCGGATGAGACTTTAAACTGTGGTCCCGTCTCTATATGACCTTAGCTGTTGGTGGGCAATTTTACCAGACTGCCATTGAGGCTGTGATTGAGGTGACACGGTTATACTAGATGGCTGCGGGTCGCGATCGCAAAGACTGATAGTATACCAAAATAATTTAACCAAAAACTTTAACTCGGATGTACATACGCCAATGTGCCGACTATCGCGCTGTCCGCTAGTGGTCGTGACAAAAAATAGGTTTTTTTTGTCCCGCCTGTTTTAGCGAAGGGTGTAATTGAATCATTGTAATGCAAATTACTTGCAAAAAATGCAGATCCTGATGAGACGGCTCGTGACGAGCCGTCTCATCTGGATCTACACTGTTTGCAAACAATGCTATATAGCTCTGTAGTGTTAAAAGGGTGTCGAGATGGTTCAAATGAGTGGTAACACTGTCAATAAGAAATAACATAAAATACGAAAACATTTTATGACAAATTTTTTTTATACTTCTGTTATTGTACATGTATCTAGCCTTTAACCCTCGCTACGCAGGAGACGAAAATTGTCGTCTGCTGTTTTTCATTTTTGCCTTAATTCTTAACAAAAAACATGTTTTGGCAGCACATGAGAATCGTCTCCAGTGGAGACGATTCTCATGCGCTGTCAAAACAGGTTTTTATCGAAACATATTGAAAATAAAACATTTCCAGCAGACGACAAAATTTAATTCAGCGTAGTAAGGGTTAATGGTATATACCTGCTGAGATCAATCATAGTATATTTTGAATAAACTATTACTGCAAGTAGAGATCAAAGGCTAACATTGTAGATCAGAGTAATTTATCCACTTATCGTGTACGAAAGTCAGACCTGTAATCAGATTTTCATTGGATTGTTTTACCAGTTTGTTGACCTATTACATTTTACATTCGGAATATACTTTTAGGTACACGTGCAAATCTTGAAATATTGTCTTCTATTTTTCTTTATCGAAACTACATGTTCTGACCACTCATTTGAAAGTCTCAAATACCGTAGATCAAATTTGCGCTACCATAAACATTTTAAGTACTTTAAGGCACTGAACGGCTCAGTATTACAATTTTCCAATTTTTTTCAAACACAAAAACATGTTTGGCAACTGATTTAGTACACAAAACTAACATATACTGCATACCGAAATAGATACATCTCAAGTTTTGAGATTTGCATCTTAATCGCAATGTGAAGACAACAAAAACTTGTTTTGTGTACCACTCAGTGCAAAATGTCAATATTGACAATTTAATTTCTGTAACCCAACGGCTTCGGTCGGCTCGGAAGCGAGTCGATAAACTCCGGCTATAGGAATTCATCGGCCGCGAATCGGGGAGTTGACCCGAGCGTCTATCGGAAAATACGCACCTGCTGTTTGTTTATCAACAAATATTGATATTTTCATCGACTACAAACTCATTTTTGTACCAAAATTAACCATCTTTGTCAAGCTATGTGTACATCGACAACCCTCGTAGTCGAGCTATGCTGTTCTCATACAGCTCTTGTTAATTTGCACATTCTCTCCTTGTTCTTGTGATAACGTTCTACTCAACAGGTCTTAACCAAATTTGGTGTACATCTGTACAATGGCAACCCTATTGATTGTCTTATTTTACCAGTGAGTTATCTCCCTTTGTTCACTGGCTATGCCTGGATGGGCGTATATTGTGACTTTCGGCACTCTTGTTCCAGTGAGTTATCTCCCCATGTTTACTGGTTCTGCCTTTGTGACCTTTGGCTCTCTTGTTGTCGCTCCTGCTTTAGACAGTGCGATATAGTCTGCACATTGGTGTATGTATGTCTGTGCTTCCTGGTTAACGTGTTTGGTTAAAAAAAATTTTGTTAAAGTTTTTTTTTGCTTAAAGTTTTTCGGTATACTATCGAAGCCTGGGTGGGCGCGACATGCGGGTCGCAGCCATCTAGTCTAATGTTGCCGACACCATACCAATGGTCGTAAACGTATAGAGAATGAGATAGCAATTGTGTTTGTAAACTTTCACATTCACATCATCTGCTGGAATTATCATCTGTGTCAATTGTCCAAATGAAAAGTGAGTGTTTCATCTCAAGAGGATATTCTTCCCAGTGTCACTGTCAGAACTTGTTATACCATTTTTGCTTTTCAGCAAATCCATTGTACATGTATTTGGCTACTTGCAGCCACCTAAGAGCGAGAGCTTATTTACCGTAATAACCCTAAGTATTCAGACACCACTTATTTGGGGAAACACATAAAATATATGGGGCCCGTTTCACTAAACTTCTTACGACTAAAATGCTCGTAAGCACAAATTTAGGATCGTCTAGAATTTTCAATTTATGGATTTACATTTATTGAGCATAGGCTGCATATGCAGCCTATGCTCAATAAATGTAAATCCAATAATTGTTTACAAGAAAACAGTGCTGATGTGCAATTTACAGACTATCATAATTTTGCACTTTTAGTCGTACTAAGTTTAGTGAAACGGGCCCATGGTTTCCCCACGACAGTGAGCGTGCCAATACTTAGGGTTAGTATGGCAGTACTTGTTTAATCGTAATAGCCATGTATTTGGATACTATTTATTTTGGGAAACCCCTATTAAATAGGGGTTTCCCAAAGGAAATTGTGTCCGAATATTTAGGGTTATTATGATACATGCCCGATACGCTTTTACTGGTTTGGATTGTTTTAACCCTTACACCGCTATCTTAATATTTTGTCGTCTGCTGTTTATTTTCTATTTTCCATTTTTATCATCAAAAACATGCTTTTACAGCATTTTAGAATAATTTACAACATGCTTTGACAGCGCTTTAGAATCATTTCCATTGGAATATGATTCTGAAGTGCTGTCAAACCTTGTTTTTATTGAGAAATAAGGCAAGATATAAAAGCAACAGCAGACGACAATTGTTGTGTGTAACGGTCTAAGGGTTAAATATTTTATTTTTTGTTATTCCTCAATATGTTGTGATCACTCATTTTAACCGTCTCACCGGATCATACGTGTTGTTTGAAAACAAATAAATTTGCCCTTTTTATGCCCCCCCAAATGAATGGTAAAGGGGGCATATAGTGTTACCGGCGTCCGTACGTCCGTACGTCCGTCCCGAAACCTTAACGCTCGGGTAAATGGCTTATAATTTTGGTTTCCTTATTCGGATCTGCTTCACATTTCACACACGCATTGATCCAATGCTCCTCCAAGACATATTCATGACATTTATAAGGAGAAATAAAAGAAAATATAATGAATTGTCATCTGCTAGTTTTGAACTATTTATAGCCCACAAATTTCCCAGCATGCAAAGAGTTAAATATGCCTCGTTTTCTTTGGCTGCCAGCGGGGGCATTCGTGTGCCTACAGGCCACATTTCTAGTCTGAATTATGGAATACATGTAGTCTGAAAGATGACATGGAAGCACAAATTCAGTTACATAGGTGAGAAATTGTTGTAACAGCTTGTAGTTAGACTTGACAAACCATCCAGAGAAACTCGCCTGGCAAATTGAAAACTGAAACCATGTGTGACTATAATGTTTGATTTACACCGTCTACAGTCGATTTGGTACTACTGTCTGTTCCACGTTTTGCTGCCGACAACCTATTGGCTATTAACAGGCCCGTAGCCAGACCTGTTTGAAGGGGGGGTCGTTTCGAAGGCCGAAGGGGCCTGAGATATCTAGGGGGTCTAAAAAAGTGGACCTCAAGGCTAAAAAAAGTGGACATCGAGGCTAGGCGGGGGGGGTCGTCCGACCGCTCCGACCCCCCCTGGCTACGGGCCAAGGCTAAAAAAGTGGACATCGAGGCTAGGCGGGGGGGTCGTCCGACCGCTCCGACCCCTGGCTACGGGCCTGATTAAACACATTAAATCTTAAAATTATTTAAAAGTAAATACTTTTTCATCAATAACAAAAAAGTCGCCCTCCCCAAAAATATTTTTATGAAATTCCATCAAATATTGATTTTATTGCGAAAAAACAAATTTCCTATGGGAATTTAACATGGGGGCTAAAAATAGATTTTTTTAAAATATTTTTTTATTTTTGGAACGATTTTCAAAATCTAACTTTTGTTTTCTTAGTTACATCATTTTCAAGCTATCTCGCCAGGTTTCGGAGTCAATTTCCAAAATCTTTCGGATTTGGAATTTGACTCCCCATGTTTATTGTATTGATGAAAAAGTACTTACTTTTAAATATTTTTTAGATTGAATGTGTTTAATAGCCAAAAGTTTGTCGGCAGAAAAATGTGGAACAGACAGTAGTATAGAATGTGGAAATACAGTAAATACAGCACACTGTGATTGGGAATATCATTTTACAACAAGTGGTTATACAACGCATGCATGCAACGAAACAGGATTATTTTAGTCTCAGTCTCATTGTATATTTCCAGCATTATCATATAGACAATTGATTGGACAATTTCTGAATGTATCGATAACCAGCGTTATGATGTAGACAGTTTAGGACAATTTCTGAATAAATCGGTAACCAGCGTTATGGTGTAGACAGTTTTAGGACAATTTCTGAATGAATCGGTAACCAGCGTTATGGTGTAGACAGTTTTTGGACAATTTCTGAATGTATTGGTAACCAGCGTTATGGTGCAGACAGTTTTAAGACAATTTCTGAATTAATCGGTAACCAGCTTTATGGTGTAGACAGTTTTATGACAATGCGTTATGGTGCAGACAGTTTTAGATCAATTTCTGAATTAATCGGTAACCAGCGTTATGGTGTAGACAGTTTTAGGACAATTTCTAATGAATAGGTAACCAGCGTTATGGTGTAGACAGTTTTAGGACAATTTCTGAATGTATGATCGGTAACCAGTGTTATGGTGTAGACCGTTTTAGGACAATTTCTGAATGTATCGGTAACCAGCGTTATGGTGTAGACAGTTTAGCACAATTTCTGAATGTATGGATAACCAGCGTTATGGTGTAGACAGTTTTAGGACAATTTCTGAATGTATCGGTAACCAGCTTTATGGTGTAGACAGTTTTATGACAATGTGTTCTGGTGTAGACAGTTTTAGATAAATTTCTGAATTAATCGGTAACCAGCGTTATGGTGTAGACAGTTTTAGCACAATTTCTGAATGTATCGATAACCAGCGTTATGGTGTAGGCAGTTTTAGGACAATTTCTGAATGTATTGGTAACCAGCGTTATGGTGTAGACAGATTTAGCACAATTTCTGAATGTATCGATAACCAGCGTTATGGTGTAGACAGATTCCTGAGGGCCATTTCTGATTGAATTAATAACAAGCAAGAGGTACTGAATAAATCAGGAAACGTTGTTATGGTGTAGTCAATGAGGGATCTCCCGATGAATTTATTTATAGAAATCCGGTCGTAGTTTTATGTAGAAGTATGTAGTTTAGGGCCTTATTGCTTGGAAAAAGGGCGAATGTATCATGAGTTGTTTTGAAAAGGAACAATTATAGCGATTTCATCGAGTGTTGATCCAGATCATCCTACATATCTGCGCAATCTGATCCGGGGCTGAATTATTTGCCAGTTTCATATTTTCACACTTATTAAGTTTATTGCAAACAGTGTAGACTCAGATCAGACTGCACATATGTGCAGTCTGATCTGGGTCTACTCTGTTCGCGAAACTAAATTTTTGTGCTATTCAGTAAGAAATAAATTCTGAAATACAACATCGGACCGGACCTCTATAGATTTGCAAAGGGAGATAACTAGCTATGATACCCTATTATTGATCAGGAACCAGTGGTATTGAAGAGACAATTATCATTGCTGTATAAATCGATAACCAGTGTTATGGTATAAACTATATCATTATTGAGTGGATCAGTTATCGTGAGTGAATCGATAACCAGCATGCTGATATAGACGGTTAATGGCACTGTAAGTGAATGGATAAGCAATATTATGATATAGAGTCCATAGACAGTTATCGGGACTATCAGTGAATGGATAAGCACGAGCACCGGTTCTACCGGAGCTGCCACACATGTCGGGAAGATAAGCGGAGCCACAGTTTCGGTCGTATGGCCACTGTGATGCCCGACCCCGTCCAGGTCTGGCTCTCCTCCATGCTGCTGCCATGTGACCTGAACAATATTGCCAAGGTACATGTAACTGCCGTGTGTGACCTTGATCTCATAGCAGAGTTTATAGCTTCCTGAAATTACTTGTCCATGCATTGTGACCTTCATTTCACAACGGACTTCATGACTTCCCAGAATTTTCACATTTTTAGCGCGCCTTCCGAAGGAAGACGTGCTTATGGTGTACCCTCGGCGTCGTAGGCGTCCGTCTGTCTGTCTTCAAATATTATAATGGCCTATATTTTCTGTTTCCTTGCTTGGATTTGCTTCATATTTCACACACGCATTACGCCATGGGTCCTCTACTGCGCTGTGGCAAATCCAAGTCCGTGCCACCCCTTCTAAGCCCAGGGTCAAGGTCACATACTTTGTGCATCTCGAAACCTTAATGCTCGGACGCTCGGGTAAATGGCCTATATTTTCTGTTTCCTTGCTTGGATTTGCTTCATATTTCACACACGCATTGCTCCAAGGGTCCTCTACTGCGCTGTGGCAAATCCACGTCCGTGCCACCCCTTCTAAGCCCAGGGTCAAGGTCACATATTTTGTGCATCTCGAAACCTTAACGCTCGGACGCTCGGGTAAATGGCCTATATTTTCTGTTTCCTTGCTTGGATTTGCTTCATATTTCACACACACATTGCTCCAAGGGTCCTCTACTGCGCTGTTGCAAATCCACGTCTGTGCCGCCCCATCTAAGCCCAGGGTCAATGTCACATACTTTGTGCATCTCGAAACCTTAACGCTCGGACGCTCGGGTAAATGGCCTATATTTTCTGTTTCCTTGCTTGGATTTGCTTCATATTTCACACACGCATTGCTCCAACGGTCCTCTACTGCGCTGTGGCAAATCCACGTCCGTTCCGCCCCTTCTAAGCCCAGGGTCAAGGTCACATACTTTGTGCATCTCGAAACCTTAACGCTCGGACGCTCGGGTAAATGACCTATATTTTCTGTTTCCTTGCTTGGATTTGCTTCATATTTCACACACACATTGCTCCAAGGGTCCTCTACTGCGCTGTTGCAAATCCACGTCTGTGGGGCCCCTTCTAAGCCCAGGGTCAATGTCACATACTTTGTGCATCTCGAAACCTTAACGCTCGGACGCTCTGGTAAATGGCCTATATTTTCTGTTTCCTTGCTTGGATTTGCTTCATATTCTTCATATTTCACACACGCATTGCTCCAACAGTCCTCTACTGCGCTGTGGCAAATCCACGTCTGTCCCGCCCCTTCTAAGCCCAGGGTCAAGGTCACATACTTTGTGCATCCCGAAACCTTAACACTCGGGTAAATGGCCTATATTTTCTGTTTCTTTGCTTGGATTTGCTTCATATTTCACACACGCATTGCTCCAAGGGTCCTCTACCTCTGCTAAGCCCAGGGTCAAGGTCAAATACTTTGTACGCTCGAAACCTTAACACGCTCTGGTAAATGGCTCATCAATTTTGTTTCCCTTATCCATCACATTGTGTTTTCAAATGTGCCCTCGGTTCCTTTGCTGCCACACATATGATCACCATTCTCAAAGTCAAGGTGAAAAGTTGAAATTTTTATTAAAATTTTGTATTTTTCATTAACCCATAGAAGTCTATGGATACAATACTTTTATTGGACAAATCTGATTGTTTTATTTGTTTAACCCTTTCACCCCTAAGTAACGAATGGGCTGCGATATGTTAATTTTGCAACCAATCCAATCATCATAAAATGATTTTCAGACTTTTCCATTTATAAAAAGGGGGTATTTGTTGTTCTCAAAAATATAAAAATTACTTTCAAACAGTGCAGATCCTGATGAGACGGCTCGTTACGAGCCGGCTCATCTGGATTTTGCACTGTTTGCATAAACCGATATAGCGGGATTTCGGGTTCAAAGGGTTAACCATAAAACTATATGTTGTTACCACTCAGTTGAACCATCTCGTTGAGACGGTTCAGATGAGTGGTAACAACATATACTTTCTGGAAGAAATAAAGAAAATGGCGTACCAAATTTCATACATGTACTACTTTAATTGTATCCAGCCTATCACGGGTTAATAATTTGATGGCAGTGATTGGGTGTATACATAAGACCAATTCGCTCACTTGAAGCTAGTAAATAACTTTGTTGCATACAGTTATCATATTTGTTTCTGTAAATGTAAGAATGTGTAGATCCAGATCAGACTGTGCGAATAGGGTCTGCACTGTTCGCTATTCCGTCATCCATCAGTGAAACACCTGTCATGCTTTTAACAAGCATTGTTACATGGTTTCCGTTGTTTGCTGTGCAAACATATAGCGCATGCTGTTTGCATATGGCTTTAGGCAATGCTCATTCCGGGGCCGCGCGTAATGGAAGTGCCTTCATGACGTCACTACGAGGAAGTGCCTTCATGACGTCACTACTTCATGACGTTCATGACGTTCATGACGCGGCCCCGGAATATGAATACCGAAAATTATCTACGTGTATGGGACGATTTATAAAAGTACTGAAAATACTGAATATAATGCTCAAATTACATCAGTTTTTTGTTGGAAATGTAACAATAACGTTTGATCATGTCCAGCCGTTTGCTGTGGCCCTCGGGAACTGTTTGAACCCGCGTCCTGCGGGCTTGGGGACTTCAATACCGGAGGTTGTGAGTTCAATCCGCAGTTCAGGCGTGGAAAATACTTACATAGTATATCCATCCCTCTGGTCTGTCCGATGAGACTAAACTGTGGTCCCATCTCCAGAGGTGTCGCAGCTGGGGCCGCAAGTGCCGCGGTCGCGGCCCCAATATTTTGGCGCCGCTGCCCAAGTATTTTGGTGTGGCGAATATTTTGGCAAGCTGGGTGGAGGTTGTGTGGCCCTAATTGTTCTCCCAATCATGAAATGTTGCTGCA
The DNA here is from genome assembly GCA_029237695.1 of Conchocele bisecta. Lineage (NCBI taxonomy): Eukaryota > Metazoa > Mollusca > Bivalvia > Lucinida > Thyasiridae > Conchocele > Conchocele bisecta. Next base: position 54,541,670 of record CM055281.1, read on the forward strand.
ACATTACTTATTCAACTTATGACAGGTGAAATAATGACCTGTGTACCGGGAAATCGCGTTTGAGGCATTCGGGTTTTCCAAATTTTCTTGGGGATTGCCCCAAGCCCTGCCCTATGATGCGCATCGCGCTTCGTGCTCAGGCGTCATTAACTATTTTTTATAAAGGGTGCCTCGCGGCCCCAATGTCAGCTGCCTTCCGACGCGCCAGGTCTCTATATGACCTTAGCTGTTGATGGGAAGTTAAACACATTCACTTTCACCTACATGTGTGTGCTAATTGATCAGGAGCCGATTTCACCAACATTGCAAAGTATACTTTTCTAGCAAAGTATACATGTACTTTGAGGGAGAAATCATTTATTTTTCCCGAAATGCATTATGTCATCTAGAACTAACGACTGCATGTATTTGGTGATTAAAAGTATGCAGAATTATTATACTGAATTTATTACATTATCACAGCCAAAATGGCTGTGATAACGTAATAAATTCAGTATAATAAAGACTAACAAATTCATCCTAAAATTGAAAATTTCTCCCTCAAAGTATACTTTGCTAGATAAGTATACTTTGCAATGTTGGTGAAATAGGCTACTGGAGCTTCACTGGTCACAAATCCCATAAGCCCAAGTTTTCCAGGGACAGCAATATTTGTGTTTATCGTTTCAGGGCCTGAATGGATTTGAAGACCTAAAGAAATATATGAGACAGGGCAGCGACTTCTGCAAAGACATCTCATTTATTATCCAAGAAAGGTATTTATAGTTCGCCCTACTTTCTAAGCCAATCGCTGGGCAGCATTGTGCTCCACTTATTTCACGTGCTACTCGTACTCGGCAAGACTCGGTACTCGTCTTAAATTATGAGTACAAGTACTTACTTGAGTACTGAAACAAAAATGGTCAATATTTATGAGTACTTTACGAGTACTCTATGAGTAATACTATGAAATACAACTTCAATACCCATGTGTCTACATCCAAGGTCAAGGTCACACTTAGAGGTCGTAAGATAAAACATGTGTATGAGATCTGTAGCCGATTTCATCAAAATTGCAAAGCATACTTATCTAGCAAAGTATACTTTGAGGGAGTAATAGTTTATTTCCCCCGAAATGCATTATTTCATATAGAACTAACGACTGCATATGTTTGATGATTAAAAGTATGCAGAATTATTATACTGAATTTATTACATTATCACAGCCAAAATGGCTGTGATAATGTAATAAATTCAGTATAATAAAAATTAATAAATTTAATCGTAAATTGAAAATTTCTCCCTCTAAAGCGATGAATGATGTTTCAAATGATTTGTCACAAATGTTTGCCATGATGAGCCGATGTGTCACATTCAATACCCACAGTCTATGTCCAAGGTCAAGGTCACACTTAGAGGTCAAAGGTTAAATATTTGCATGAGATTTTGTTTTGTTTCTCTTGTATTCTACTACAATATTTCATTATCGTAGATAACCCTTTCAACACCATAGGCCTGTATAGTGGTATTGGCAAAAGGTGTAGATCAAGATGAGCCGGTTCGTGACGAACCGTCTCGTCAGGATCTGCACTTTTTGCAAGTAATTTTCATATTTTTGAGGACAAAAAAAAACCGCTTTTCATAAATGGACTAGTCTGAAAATAACTTTGTGACGGTTGGATTGGTTCCAAAATTAACATATCAAAATTAATTCCAGTTACTTAGGGGTGAAAGGGTTAAGAACATTTATGAGATGAGCAATGTTTTCAGGGCGGAAATAGAGAGTGTCTATTCGAAGGGGTTGAGTAAAGTGGCTACGAAGTTGGTGAAGGCCACACAGACCAGTATAGGGTACGTATCCAGGCAGTCTTGCACCAGTCAAACATGGCTAGTGATTATGTTGAACGGTCTAAAAAATAAGTATCCCTTAACCGTTTCAATTAACACCACAGGCCTGTATAGTGGTATTGGCAAATAGTGTAGATCCAGATGAGCCGTCTCATCAGGATCTGCACTTTTTGCAAGTAATTTTCTTCATTTTCTGAACAAAAACACTCCCTTTTCATAAATGGACGAGTCTTAAAATCATTTTGTGACGTTTGGATTGGTTGCAAAATTAACATATCAAAATCCATTCCAGTTACTTAGGGGTGAAAAGGTTAACTTAAAAAAAATTAAAAAAAAAAAATAAAATACTTAACGACTTCCAAGACATCGATATTTGTTGGTTTGACCAAATTCTAATGTTGATGATAACCCGGATGTCGGTTTAAAGGATGTTATCCATGAATTTCCATGTTCGGTAACCTATGTCTAAGACTGGTCTATAAGTGATCTTAGTGGTGATTTAACCCTTTCAACACCAAGTAACTTAATAGGGTGTTCCATGCCAATGTTTCACGCTGTTTCATTAATTTTGTTCATTCAAATTATCCCATTCTTCTAAAAGGGTAATCTGTACGACGTTTAAAATTATTAACAAACAGTGGAGATCCTGATGAGACGGCTCGTTACGAGCCGGCTCATCTGGATCTGCACTGTTTGCAAACATTGTCTGTATAGAGGTCTGTGGTGTTGAAAGGGTTAATGCGATATTTATTCATGAGTTTACTGAAATCGGGCAACGGGTTTGATACGTATCATATTAAATCAACAAGAAATGTAGATGCTATTTATTGAATAACCAGACATTCAGCTGTACTGATCAACTAACGTGTCTTCTGTAACATCCTCATTTATATATTTCTTACACGAGTGTATCATAATGTTTAATACACCTCGTGTACTTTTATACAATGCAAATAAAAGCCCAGTTTACGCGATAAAAACACTTGAACATGCTCTCTGTTCTGTACTCTGAATGATGTAGTTTCATAATTCCAGCACAAAAATATTTACACAATTCCCTAACATTTGATTGGCCCGTAGCAAGTCTCTGTCCAAAATTTATATCCCAGTAAATTCCCACGCCAAACTACTTTCTACAGGTGCGTTGTCAGTGCTGTCAATGTAAACAAATGGCTACCGTCTGTCAAAATAAACACATTTTCTATATGAATTTATTTCAAATGCTGGAATTATAAGGAATGAATGGCCTTTTTGTGTAATTTATCGGGGATATAAACTTGGAAAAGTCGCGGGAATACTGGACGAGGCCTTCGTCCAGTATTCCCGCGACTTTTCCAAGTTTACACCCCGATAAATTCCACAAAAAGGCCATTCATTCCTATAATGAGTCTGAGTCATACGAATCAAGCTTTAACTTTGACGGTTGAGTTCATGCTGAGATATCGTAGACGCTGATCTCAGGTTGAAGTAACTTGAAACAAATTCTTTACTCCTTCCTATACACATTAACCAATCATTAACTTATCAACATCGAGGAGCTCCAATCCATTATAATGCCTGTTCATGGTCAGACAGGACTTGTATTGTTGCATGACTGTTGTTGTTTGACACCGCTCACAACCGTGTTCAAACATACAGCGCGTGCTGTTTGACCATTATTGTAGACAATGCTCATTCCGGGGCCAAGCTAACACTTACGTAATGCATGTGTCTCATGACGTTACTAGAACGCGCCATTACGTCACCAGGCCAGTTCACAACGGTCGCATTGAAATTTTGAAATTGACGCGGCTGCATCACGCGACGTGTACTGTTGCCCCGGAATATGTATTTGTAAATGAGCTGTTTGAATGGAGCAGATTATCAAAGTACCGAAAGTACCGTATATATATATATATATATGCTCAAATTGCACGATATTTCCGACGGACATGTAACAATAACGTTCGACCATGTCCAGCCGTGGGTAAACATTTGCCGTGGCACTCGGGAACTGTTTGAACCCGTTACCTCATCGTCGAACCTGATATTGGTGAGCTGATATAAATAATTACAGTAGAATATGCCTAGCCTGGACACCCAGTAAACCTGAGTTGCTTAATTTGGATGCATTTCACTGTAATTGTATCCCCCGGTTAAAAGTCGGGAAATACTATGGATTGGACATCGAACATCGTCCGCGTCCGCCGCAGACACTTTCTTGTCCGGAGCATAACTGAAATACCCTTCGGAATATTTTCATGAAACTTTACACATGCATAGACCACGACCGAAAGGTATGTTGCACACAATAATGACAACTCTTGCTTGATTAATTCTTTAATTATGTCCCCTTGTTTTGTTTTTTTTGCAGATTGATTTCCTGTCAATTTAATATTTATATTACATTTCACACTTGCATAAACATTGACCCAAAGTTTTGTGCAACAACTTTCACTTACTAATTGTAAACATATTAGTTATCTTGCTTTATTTTTTTTTGTCGACCAGATGTAGGAGGGGAGGAGGATACACATGCATTCGTGGACAAGCATGGGTCCGACCATTTAGCCAACCCTATCAAGTTTATCTAGCGTTCACACAGTTTGGACACACTGCTGAGCTATTAACCCTTACACCGCTTACATCTTAATTTTTGTCGTTGCTGTTTATCTTCCATTTTCCATTTTTATCATCAAAAGCACTTTAGAATAATTTACATCATGGTTTGACAGCAGTTCAGAATCATTTCCATTGGAGTGCTGTCAAATCATGTTTTTTATTGAGAAATAAGGCAAGATATAAAAGCGACAGCAGACGACAATTGTTGTGTGTAGCGGTCTAAGGGTTTAATTCAGGCTGGATTTGTTAGTGAAACTCTCAGCAACCTCAAGAGCGCAGGCAATAATGTGACACACAAAATCTTATGCTTTGATGATAATGCCTAAATTTACCTTAGCTCATGACAGGCCTTTAACTCTTTGCATGCTAGCGGTGAAAATATCCGCCAAACGAATTAGGAGTATATGTTTTATTTCTCTCTGTAAACATGTCTTCAAATTTCATTGGAATTGAGTCCTCAGGACTCAATTCTAATGAAATTCCAAGACATATTCATGATATTTACTGGGAGAAATACAAGAAAATATGATGAATTTTTGTCCGAAAGTTTTGAACTATTTATAGCCCACAAGTTTCCCAGCATGCAAAGAGTTAAACACCATTAAATCAAATACTCACAGTAATGTCGATAGAACAGGCGACAATGTTACACTATGGATGATGTTTCAGAACGCTGGCCGATGGCTGGAAGGCGGTGGCAGCCAATATAGAGATAGAGGCCGACCTACACAAGTAAGCTCCCTACACCACACACAGAGATTCCGCTGGGGAAAATAAAACATCGCCACTTCAAAAAAAATTAAACTATTGGCGTACAAAAAATTACAATGTTCGAAAAGAAATTCTAAAAAAAAAAGTTTTTTTCTTGTTTTTTTTCTCGAAAATATTAATTTTTTATCGCCAATTGTTTATTTTTATCGTGGGTGGTGGTCGGGCGAATGAGAAGCCGTAAATTAACGGTATGGGTTCCTCCTTATAGGAATCACGATTTGCCTGGTTTGGCCCTCAGGTACGTTTTTATCTTTGGGTCTTTAGTTACCTGGGAGTTGAATTGGGTTATTGCCCATTATAAAAGTAGTAAGATTATTACTGATCCTACTGCTTTTGGGAGGGGCCAAGTGATTCTGGTGTGGCGAGGACCTGGCATCAGATCAGCATTATTCTAATTTCAGGGCTGAATATATAGTTTTGTTATTGTAAATATTCGGTTCTGATTTTGGGATTTCCCCCCATTTGTACATTTACTTGAACATGTACATGTACTTGTACAGGTAATATATGGGATTTAGTACTAAACCCATTGACCCGGCCTTAAATGACCTTAGCTGTTGATAGGCCGTTAAACCCCAACAAACAAACAAACGAACTACACAAGTAAGCACATGTGATGTCGAACAGATGTAAAACCCCAGTCATTCAGTGAGTTGATATAAATTCTACGTGTCCGTGAAATCTGCAATTTCTCTGCAACCAGAAGTCGTATTAACTTCAGGGGGCCGTTTCACTAAACTTCGTACAACAAAAATGTTCGTAAGTACAAAATGAGGATCGTCTGGAAATTTTAATTGATGGATTTACATTTATTGAGCATAGGCTGCATATGCATATGCAGCCTATGCTCAATAAATGTAAATCCAGTAATTGTTTCAAAGAAAGCAGTGTTAATGTGAAATTTACAGACTATTATAATTTTGCACTTACAAACATTTTTAGTCGTACAAAGTTTAGTGAAATGGCCCGTAACCAGACTTTTCGAAGTGGAGGGTCTTTCTGAGGCCTTTAGGGGGGTCCGGGGCATGCTCGCCCAGAATATTTTAATGTCCATGTGGTCATTTCCTGCATTCTCAGCAAGCACATAATACAACTCTCTTGATTGCATCAATATTATGTAACGATAATATAATGGCAATAATTTTGATATAGTGCATGAAAAAGTGAACTTCGTGGCTGTACGGGGAGGGAGTGTGTGTCGTCCGACACAACCGACCTCCCTGGATACGGGCCTGAACTTCAAACATTGCATGCTTGTGTATTGTCATCCATAGTTTCATTCTTTGGCCCGTCCACAGCACAGCCAAGGACTATCAAATGCCACAGTGGGCTCTCGATTTAAACTGTCACCCACATTCGCTTTGTTAGTATTCTTGCTCAACAACTGTTATAGCCCTAAGTATTTGGACACTATGTATCTAAATTATTATTGTGATAAACCAGTACAGCAATACTAAACCTGAATATTGGGACACTGTTCGTTGTGGGTAACCAACAAACATATTTGTATGTGTTTTCCCAGAATCAATTGTGTACGATTATCTAAATGTTATTATAGGAATGAATGGCCTTTTTGTGGAATTTATCGGGGTATAAACTTGGAAAAGTCGCGGGAATACTGGACGAAGGCCGGAAGGCCTCGTCCAGTATTCCCGCGACTTTTCCAAGTTTATATCCCCGATAAATTCCACAAAAAGGCCATTCATTCTTTATAATTCCAGCATTTGAAATAAATTCATCAAGAAAATGTGGTTATTTTGACAGACGGCAGCTATTTGTTTACATTTACAGCACCTGTAGAAAGTAGTTCGGCGTGGGAGTTTACTGGGATGTCAATTTTGGACAGAGACTTGCTACAGGCCAATCAAATGTTAGGGAATTGTGTAAATATTTTTGTGCTGGAATTATTACTGCAATGATGCAACATAAACAAGATGAAAACTATTGTAAATTTGACCATTGTCTAGCGTAAAGCGTTACCTGATAAATAGAATACCAGCATGGTATCTGTAGATACCAAGTTTATCAGGCTCGGCTCAGAAACGGTAGGAATTCCTCGGCAAGCCTCGAATTCCGACTCGTTTCCTAGCCGAGCCTGATAAACTTGATATCAAAAGAAACTAACCTGGTATTCTCTGTATGTTCATCTTTAGAAACCTGGCACAGGCGTTGCTGGACAATATAAAATAAATAAACTTGATATAAAAAGACACTAACCCAAGGTGCATGATCACGTGGTTACAACAACAACAATGTCGCCCACACAAAGTAAGTATTATTTGATATTTTCCTTAATATGCAACGGATTTTGATGAAATATGTCGCAGCAAACGCGTCTTCATGATCTGCATTTGGTGGTCTATGGAGTTTGGCACAGACACGGAAATCGATTCTTCGAAAAAACGACAGAAGTTTGGGCGAAAATACAGAGACCACCAAATGTAGCTTAACAAGACTCGTTTGATGCGCCATATTTCATCAATATCCGTTACGTGATAAGGACACTATAAAAGAATACTTACTTTGAATCGGTACTTGTTGTTAGTACCACGTGATCATACACCTTGTAACCTGGTATTCTATATGTGTTCCACTTCAGAAACCTGGCACAGGCGTTGCTGGAAAATATAGCCAAGCCTCTGAAACATTTCGTGGATACTCAACATAAGGCAAGAAAACCTGTAAGTTCCGTGGCATTGTTGGATCCTCGAGTACTTCAGTGACCTACAATGACAAATTTGGTCAGGCCCGTACGCGATGGGGGCGTACTCTTAACCCGCAGGCATGTATAGTGGTATTGGCAAACAGTGTAGATCCAGATGAGCCGGCTCGTAATGAGCCGTCTCATCAGGATCTGCACTTTTTGCAATCAATTTTCATAATTTTGAGAACAAAAACACTCCATGTTCATAAATGGACTGATCTGAAAATCATTTTGTGATGATTTAGATTGGTTGCAAAATTAACAAATCAAAATCCATTCCAGTTCCTTAGGGGTGAAAGGGTTAATCTACCGAGGTCTGTCCATGGATGTGCAAAAACAATGTTTAGCCCTTCGCGCCGTCGATAACGCACCCCCCTAAAATAATTCCTGCGTACGGGCCTGTTGGTGTTATCATCGGTGTCCTTGCAGTTGTCTCCGATCAGTCTATGCCTCTGCATGTACTACAACAGCCACCCATGGGAAGACGCAAAACTGGCTGTTGTAGAGAAGTGGCTGTTGTAGGGAGGTTAATGCTGAATTAAATTTTGTCGTCTGATGTTTATTTATTTTCTTCGATAATTCTCATCAAATACATGCTTTGACAGCACTAAAGTGCTGCCAAAACATGTTTTTATTGAGGAAGAATGCTAAAGCAACATCAGACGACACTTTTCATGCTCAGCAGTCTAAGGGTTAGATATAGAGGAAATCATCCATTTGGGATATAAAATAGCGGCTGTTACAGAGAGGGTGTTGTTGTAGAGAGGTGGTCGTTCACGGAGGTTCAACTGTATGTGATTTACAGGTACACCTGAGGCTGTAGTATAATTAAGGAATAAAACAGTGGGTTGTTGCATTTACTGTGGTATGAATATCACTTGGTCTGTTTGTGAAGGACTCCTCGCAACTTTTAACAGACAAAATGGGAGTTGACGCCAGTGTAGCTCCTGTTCAAATAGCACACTTCTGTAGCCTGATAAAGGTCTATATTGCTTGTTTCATTGATGTAATAGCGAACAGTGTAGATCCTGATCAGACTGTGCGGATGCACAGGTAGGCCAGGGCATTTACGTGAAAAATTCAGCCGACCCGCAAGTCTCTGCAACACAACCACCATTATTGCCAATAATTCGAATTGTTGGCAATAATGGCAGTTGTGTTGCAGAGACTTTCGGGTCAAATCTATATTCCCTGGCCTAAGGCTGATCTGGATCTACACTGGTCGCAAAACCTGTAAACCCCATTTCTCCTGTCAGAGCCACATATGACCGTGTCTGCCATTGTAGGTGGATGCGATGGTGGATAAGGCCCTGAAGTCCCTCACGGACAAACGTGTAGAGGAAAACAAGGTAAGCCACTCGAGTTGGGCGTCAAAATTCAAAATGTTATCAGCGCTCCAGATAAGGAATTAGTAATTGAGTATTGTTACTCCATCATTTCTGAAGCAATTGGGTATTTCAAAATTTTAATTGGGTAAAATTAAATCCCACTACTGTTTACACATCAACAGACAGCAATTATTGAATAGTTTCTTTCGAAATAAAACATATATTGGCATTTCATTAGAATTGTCTCCTTGGAGACAATTCTAATGAAATACCAAGATGTGTTTTCATGGAAAAATAAGAAAAAATATGCTATATTGGTGGTCTGTTTATTGTTTTCTGCAGCATGATAAAGGTACCACAATTGTTCTCATTTCTTTTTGATACTCACTACTTCTGATTTCAATTGGGTTTTTGGCAATTTTAATTGGGTATTTACGCAAATACGCAGCTTATTGGAACTCTGTGTTATCCCAGTTTTCAGCAGTAATATAATCATACGAGACTAGCCATGTGATTTTGTACCTTCTGACAACTGCTTTATTTCATGAAATACATTTACAAAATTCAACAAGTTTCCATAAATGATGTCAAAAGTTGACGCAAATTTCAGAGTACATGCGGAATCATATTCCACGTGTACTCTGAAATTTGCGTCAACTTCTGAAGTCATTTACGGAAAAACATTTTCTGTAAATATATTTCATGAAATATCGCAGATATCTGTAGGTACAAACTCGCATGGCTTGTCTCGTATTTATGTTGAATGATAATTAATAAACCACGAACCCACTGTAAAGACGTTTCGGGCCGAAATGTAGGAACAATTATAAAATGTGATCATTTCACACCTGCAGAGAATTTCACCAAAATCTCTATAAAGTACAATAATTCTAGCACAAAAATATTTACACAATTCCCTAACATTTGATTGGCCCGTAGCAAGTCTCTGTCCAAAATTTATATCCCAGTAAACTCCCACACCAAACTACTTTCTACAGGTGCACTGTCAGTGCTGTCAATGTAAACAAATGGCTGCCGTCTGTCAAAATAAACACATTTTCTTGATGAATTTTTTTCAAATGCTGGAATTATAAGGAATGAATGGCCGTTTTGTGTAATTTATCGGGGATATAAACTTGGAAAAGTCGCGGGAATACTGGACGAGGCCTTCCGGCCTTCGTCCAGTATTCCCGCGACTTTTCCAAGTTTATACCCCGATAAATTCCACAAAAAGGCCATTCATTCCTATACTATTAATTACAAATTGTGAGTTACACGTGTAACGAGTACAACTAAAAAATAAGTGTTTTGATGTTTTCATTTTGAGGACTGCTGTAAAATGTATCCTCTACAGTTAGATGGGGATTGGCTGTGGCCTAAGGGATATGACATTGGACTGCAATACTGGCGGTTGTGAGTTCGATCCTCACCCTAGGCATGAAAATACTAGTCCCACTGGTGGTGGAGCACGCGATGGGTAATTTAACGATCGGGATTCATCCATACCGGAATCCCAACTGGAGACCTGTTTTAGCCCTCACTTACGTCATTGGCATTCTTGTATGTGAATGTTCAATGTTGAATCTGGTTATACCCCTTATATGAGTATTACGATTATTCGTAATCCTATTTTAAGGGAATTTTAAGGGAAGGTGCCATGTGACTGGTGTGGTATGGACCTGGCACTAGGTCAGGTTATTCTAATTTCAGGGCTGAATATATAGTCGAACCTCCCCAAACGGCCACCTCTCTACAACAACACCCTCTCTATAACAGCCTCTATTTTATATCCCAAATGGATGATTTCCTCTGTATCTAACTCTTCGACTGCTGAGCACGAACATTGTTGTCTGCTGTTGTTTTTGCTTTCTTTCTCAATACAAACATGTTTTATAGCATTTTAGAATCATTTCCATTGGAAATGATTCTAAAATGTTGCCAAAGCATGTTTTGATGAGAATTATCGAAGAAAATAAATAAACAGTGGATGGCAAAATTTAATTCAGCATTAACCTCCCTACAACAGCCACCTCTCTACAACAGCCAGTTTTGCGTCTTCCCATGGGTGGCTGTTGTAGTGAGGTTGTACTGTATTTATTTTGATGTAAATTTTCCGTTCTGATTTTGGGTTTTCCCCATTGCAGCAGGTTATATATGGGATCGAACCTATTGGCCCGGCCTTAAATTACCGTAGCTGTTGATAGGCCGTTAAACACCAATAAACAAACAAAAACATCCATTCACTCTATATGCATAGCTCGTCATGTTTATGTTGTAGGCTAAGAGAACTGCCTTCGAGTGTGCCAAATCACACGAGAAGAGTGAGGAGGGACCGAAGGCAGGAAAGGCAAAAACCGACAAAGATATGAGCAAGGTAGATGAGAGTCAGTCTGAATAAAACCACACAGCTCACAAGATGGCCCTGCTTTTTCTTCCATGGTTTTTGGTATTTCCCCCATCACAAAAAGTGAAGTATGGGATTCGACCCCGTTAATCCGGCCTTAAATTATCTTAGCTGTTGATAGGCTGTTAAACATCATTAAATCAAATCAACTTTGGTCCCATTCTATCATCAATTCTAATGTAACAATTCTAAATATTTAGACATAAATTAGTCTCGGAAACACACGTAAATATCTGTAGCCGATTTCATCAAAATTGCAAAGTATACGTATCTAGCAAAGTTTACTTTAAGGGAGTAATCATTTATTTTTCCCCAAATGCATTATTTCATATACAGTAGAACTTCGATAACTAGAACAGGTCTGGCTCGAACACCATGGAAAACTCGAACTGGTTCGACAGTCCCGGCAAATTTCCTATATAATTCATGTAATAAAACACCTTAATCTCTAACTATGAATTACTCGAACAGTCGAACCTGTGGATTCCCGTGGACGGTCAAACAGTGGTAATTACCGCTAATAACTCGAACAGGTAAGTCTGTGATCAGCTGTTTGTCTAACGAGGTGCGAATTCCACCATTGCGGGCGATCGCGTTGAGTAGTTTCCCTTGACGCGGGAGGACATTAAATCACGAATCGCAAACAATAGCGGCGTGAATTACGGGCGTTATGATGTCCGCGCTAATTAAGTGTCATGAACAAACGTTTACTTAAACTTAACTTTGACAGAAGATGTGCCAATAACAAACAAACCGAGATCATGGAATTCTTCAGGCGTTAATTTATAGTGTTTATAATTGTATACTGACATTGTTTCGTTTATATTTTCCGTTTGTATATTTATTCCAACCACTGTGCTATGTGCTATTTTTAGACACTGGGAATACCAGTATTATGTATAGACGCAAAGCGGAACATAGCGGTTTATTTGACGTATAATTACATGTAAATATTGAATAAAACAGCAACTTTACAATTGTATTTGTTATTTTTCATTTCTCCCTCCAAATGTAATGCATATACAATGGCATGTCACATCGGTCATCTCATATATTCACATAAATGATTTTATTGACTGAATGTGACAGTACATTTTTGAAACTTCATTCCCTCGAACTATGCATCGCTCGAACTCAAACTCGATTCCGTTGCCGGTTCGAGCGATCAAAGTTCTACTGTAGAACTAACGACTGCATATGTTTGATGATTAAAAGTATGCAGAATTATTATACTGAATTTATTACATTATCACAGCCAAAATGGCTGATAATGTAATAAATTCAGTATAATAAAAATTAATAAATTTATCCTTCAATTGAAAATTTCTCCCTCAAAGTATACTTTGCTAGATAAGTACACTTTGCAATGTTGGTGAAATAGGCTACTGGTTTCCACAGCAAAATTGTGTCCCAATGTTTAGGGTTAATATGGTTGGACTGGTTTATCACATTAACAATACATTCGGACATCATTTGTTTTGGGAAACCCCTTATAGGGGTTTCCCAAAACAAATGGTGTCCGAATATTTAGGGTTATTATGGTATTGGATGTACATCCTCCATACTAGTACATTATCGTTTAGCAACAATAATTTGCCTCCGATATGTTATCTACGGCTACAATTTGACCCATTCAAAAAATGTGAGCAACCACAGTGCATACCCAAACCTGTTGCATGTATGTTAACATATAGTAAACTGTATATTTCATACCTTTAAAGAAATAATCTTTGATGTAGAACTAATAAATTGCCAAAAATAATAGAACAGGAAAATCAATTTTCCATGGAAGCCATCTTTTCTCTAGTTGTTGTTCAACATTCAACATAACGAAATGAAGCTTTCAGATTTACAAGATTTACAAGATATACATGCAAATGTCAGATAAACACCCTGATACGGTAAAATAACCAATTTCTGCATGTGTATGTGTATGTTCTTTATTAATAATTTATTGATACAGCTTTGACAGTTTTATATCGCTAACATATCAAACACGCCTGATAACCGATTTCAAAAATCACTCTTCCATTAAAGAGATAGGGTTAAATTGCAACCCTCGCGAGAGGATCGGGGTAGTAATTTTGTTTCTAGACCTAGTTCTGTGTATCACATACTACTGTGAAATACATGTCATTCAAGTGACCTTGACCTACTTTTGCCCCTTTTACTTAGTTAATTTCCATGATTAAAGTTTCATCAACCTTTTATTTTCACTACTTCAGCCAACATGCATGCACAATACCATGAGCGAGTGATGTGCTTCATGGGTCACTGTCAAACATGTGACCTTCAAGTGACCTTGACCAACTTTGGTCTCATTTACATAGCCATTTTCGTCTGTTTTGGTCCACCTTTTATCAACAACACTGAAGTGGTATGCATGAACAATAACTGTCAAGTATGTGACCTTCAAGTTACCTTAACCGACATTAGTCACATAGCCATTTTCGTCAGTTTTAGTCCACTTTTTATCAACAACACTTTTAAGTGGTATGCATGAAAAACAACTGTCAATTCTGTGACCTTCAATTGACCTTGAGCGGGCTTGGTGGTTAAGGTATTTGACATTGAACCCCATTGTTCGGGTTCGAATATGCTTCGACCACTGGTCATTTTTGGTGTGTCCTTGGGCAAGATACTTTCATCTATGCCTTGTCCTTTTTCAGAGTGGGACTTAAACAGGCTGTCCGATGTATCCTGATTTAAATGAAGACCTGAGCATGTTAGAACCAGAAAGGAATATTTCATAATAACAGCTATGCCTCTTGACGTTCGATTATTTATGTCCACATCCTTTTTTCCCCGCGTCCTTTCTCCACTAAAATGTTATGTATGTATCACTGACGCCATTTGTCTCTATAACAGACGGAGAAACAGCAGAAGAAGTTGCTGGAGGCGTTAAGGAAGGCGGACAAGCACTACTGTGAACTTTGTGAGAGGGCCGAGGTGGCACGGCAGGAGTGGGACTTCTCCGTCAGTAAGGTCAGTCACAGTATAGGTCGCTCATATTAGGTTATAAAAAAAAGTGCTTTGGATCTCAGAAAAATCCCTGCGCGTCGAGCATTTTATCGTCATGGACGATAAAAACATTATAAAATCGTCACATTTATAGATCAAAATCACTGCCTTTCAAAAATATCAGTCAACAAAATAAATCTTGTACTAAATCAACACAAATAAATACATAAATGCATAAACAACGCACAATATATTGAAGCTGTAACGACCAGCTTTCATGTTTTCTGCAGCGTCCTCATTTGCATATTTATTACTCTAGTGTAATATGATATTTAATGCCCCTGGTTATTACACTGCCTATCTTATGCAATAAACTAGATATACACCAGGGGACCGTTTCACTAAACTACGTACGACTAAAATGTTCATAAGTGCAAAATTATGATAGAATGTAAATTTCACATTAACAATGTTT
This sequence comes from Conchocele bisecta, assembly GCA_029237695.1. NCBI lineage: Eukaryota > Metazoa > Mollusca > Bivalvia > Lucinida > Thyasiridae > Conchocele > Conchocele bisecta. Next base: position 54,556,741 of record CM055281.1, read on the forward strand.
TCTTGTAAACAATTATTAGATTTACATTTATTGAGCATAGGCTGCATTTGCAGCCTATGCTCAATAAATGTAAATCCATCAATTGAAATTTCCAGACGATCATATATGTGCACTTACGAAAATTTTAGTCATATGACATTCAGTGAAACGGGCCCCAGGCTCCTATTCTCTGTATTGCACTTCATTGTCGTGTTTATTATGCCCCCGCCACCGAATGGTGAGGGGGGCATATAGTGTTACCGGCGTCCGTACGTACGTACGTACGTACGTACGTCCCGAAACCTTAACGCTGGGTAAATGGCTTATAATTTCTGTTTCCTTGCTCGGATCTGCTTCACATTTCACACACTCATTGCTCCAATGGTCCTCTACCGCCCTGTGACAAATCCACATTCGTCCCGCCCCCGCTAAGCCCAGGGTCAAGGTCACAGACTTGGTGCGTTCGAAACCTTAACGCTGGGTAAATGGCTTATAATTTCTGTTTCCTTGCTCGGATCTGCTTCACATTTCACACACGCATTGCTCCAATCGTCCTCTACCACCCTGTGACAAATCCACATTCGTCCTGCCCCCGCCTTGGTGGCAGCGTTCAAAACCTTAACGCTGGGTAAATGCCTTATAATTTCTGTTTCCTTGCTCGGATCTGCTTCACATTTCACACACGCATTGCTCCAATGGTCCTCTACCGCCCTGTGACAAATCCACATTCGTCCCGCCCCCGCTAAGCCCAGGGTCAAGGTCACAGACTTGGTGCGTTCGAAACCTTAACGCTGGGTAAATGGCTTATAATTTCTGTTTCCTTGCTCGGATCTGCTTCACATTTCACACACGCATTGCTCCAATCGTCCTCTACCGCCCTGTGACAAATCCTCATTCGTCCCGCCCCCGCTAAGCCCAGGGTCAAGGTCACAGACTTGGTGCTTTTGAAACCTTAACGCTGGGTAAATTGCTTATAAGTTCTGTTTCCTTGCTCGGATCTGCTTCACATTTCACACACGCATTGCTCCAATGGTCCTCTACCGCCCTGTGACAAATCCACATTCGTCCCGCCCCCGCTAAGCCCAGGGTCAAGGTCACAGACTTGGTGCGTTCGAAACCTTAACGCTGGGTAAATAGCTTATAATTTCTGTTTCCTTGCTCGGGTCTGCTTCACATTTCACACACGCATTGCTCCAATCGTCCTCTACCGCCCTGTGACAAATCCACATTCGTCCCGCCCCCGCTAAGCCCAGGGTCAAGGTCACAGACTTAGTGCTTTTGAAACCTTAACGCTGGGTAAATGGCTTATAATTTCTGTTTCCTAGCTCGGATCTGCTTCACATTTCACACACGCATTGCTCCAATGGTCCTCTGCCACCCGGTGACAAATCCACATTAGTGCCGCCCCCGGCAAACCCAGGGTCAAGGTCACAGACTTGGTGCGTTCGAAACCTTAACGCTGGGTAAATGCCTTATAATTTCTGTTTCCTTGCTCGGATCTGCTTCACATTTCACACACGCATTGCTCCAATGGTCCTCTGCCACCCTGTGACAAATCCACATTCGTGCCGCCCCCGCCAAGCCCAAGGTCAAGGTCACAGACTTGGTGCGTTCGAAACCTTAACGCTGGGTAAATGCCTTATAATTTCTGTTTCCTTGCTCGGATCTGCTTCACATTTCATACACGCATTGCTCCAATGGTCCTCTGCCACCCTGTGACAAATCCACATTCGTGCCGCCCCCGCTAAGCCCAGGGTCAAGGTCACAGACTTGGTGCGTTTGAAACCTTAAAGCTCGGGTAAATAGCTTATAATGTCTGTTTCCTTGCTCGGATCAGCTTCACATTTCACACACGCATTACTCCAATGGTCCTCTGCCACCCTGTGACAAATCCACATTCAAATATGCCTTCTTTTCTTTGGCTGCCAGCGGGGGCATTCGTGTGCCGACAGGCCACATTTCTAGTTTCCCATCTATTGCAGGCGGACACGCAGCTACAGTCCTTGGAACAGGAGCGAATAGGGAAAATGTCCGATTACCTCAGTCAATATCTCAGCCATATCTCCGTACTTGGGCCGCGAATCACTCAGGTGAGACAGCCATTAACTTTTAATACTCGTTTCCATGAAATCTTCTGGAATCTGTGTTAACGTTTTTAAATTACTTTCTTAATTTAATTAAATCTCTACAACCGTAAATCGGATTGACTTGAAATGTCATGTGCTTGTTTATCATCAGACATACCACACGCATGCCCAAGGGCAACATGTTTTTGCAACATTTCTATAACTTCATCAGCTGGATCGACTTCGCCTCCTGGCATTACATAAATGTGGCTGTGCCTGGAGAAATTGGGCTTATGGGATTGGTGACCGGAGTAGCACCTGATCAAATAGCACACCCTCTAACCTTGATGACGATCTATAATGCTTGTTTGAAGCAAGACAGGTGTTTCATTCATGGAATGGCAAACAGTGCAGTAGCCTATTTCGCCAACATTGCAAAGTATACTTTTCTAGCAAAGTATACTTTGAGGGAGAAATTTTCAATTTTAGGATAAATTTATTAATTTTTATTATACTGAATTTATTACATTATCACAGCCAATTTTGGCTGTGATAATGCAATAAATTCAGTATAATAATTCTGCATACTTTTAATCATGAAATATGTGTATTTGTTAGTTCTATATGAAATAATGCATTTCAGGAAAAATAAATGATTACTCCCTCAAAGTATACTTTGCTAGAAAAGTATACTTTGCAATGTTGGTGAAATAGGCTACAGATCTTGAAACCTGTCGGCCACATTTCTCCATTCACTGCCACAAATTGTACTATGTTGGAAAAATGTACAGAGTTGGCGACCAGGGCAAAATTTGTCCTTATTTCACCATTATTACTTTCAAAGAAATACAATTTTCGAAAACTGACGCCAAAAGTTGATAAAATTCAGGGAGAAAATGCAGAATTTAACATGCAGAATTAATTCAACATTACTGTGCTTTTAAATGTTTGTCTCCTCTCGAAATTATTTAATGAAGCTATTGTACATCTTCAGAATAAATTTCATAACATTCTCATGTTCTCTAGCCTATTTCACCAACATTGCAAAGTATACTTTGAGGGAGTAATAATTTATTTTTCCTGAAATGCATTATTTCATATAGAACTAACGACTGTATATGTTTGCAGATTTATTATACTGAATTTATTACATTATCACAGCCAAAATGGCTGTGATAATGTAATAAATTCAATAGAATAAAAATTATTAAATTTATCCTTAAATTGAAAATTTCTCCTTCAAAGTATACTTTGCTAGAAAAGTATACTTTGCAATGTTGATGACATAGGCTACTGAGCAATTACTCTGACAGATCTCGTGCTCAGATTCGAAAATTTTAATGGTCTCAGCAAGGCAATCCGCTGATTTTGAGTTAGAATATGTTTTGAAAAGTTGTAAAATCATGACAAATAATTCAGCTCAATCACTCACTCGGTCACCATGTTTCCGACTTACAGAGTTGTGAAAAACTACACCAGGCCGTGGTAGCGGTCGATGTAGCCGCAGACATCCACAATGTTGCTAAGACACGCGGCAGCGGACCCAATATTCCAGAACAAATTTTAATAGAGAGCTATGTGAGTAAAATTTTAGTTTTAACCTTTATTTATTTTACGATTGTGAACAAACATAGAGCATTTATAGAATTCTTTTGTAAGGTGTTTGGGTGGTTCTTTATGTTCGGAGGAAACTGGAGTCCCTGATTAGTAATTCTAATGCACTCTATAAATATCACGCAATCGGATTGGCTGATGGTCATACATTACAGGTATATCATTGTTGATGAACGGTCGCAAATTATTTCAATATGTATTCCTCCTACGCCAGTAGTAAAGGAATGCATTAGAAATAGGTTAACCGCATTGTAATTTTGAAATTTGCGGCATATATCATAAAATGATAGGTCGGAAAACATGTTTAATGGCGACGCGCGTCGCCATTAAACAGATTTTCCGACCTATCATTTTCTGATATACGCCGCAAATTTGAAAATTACAATACAGTTAACCCTATAGTAAATGTGCAGACACCCAGTTTTCACTGGTTGTGGATAATGGCTGTGATAATGTAATAAATTCAGTGCAATAACCTGGTCAGAAACTCTATGTGAAATAAAAATGAATAACTTTATCCTTAAATTGAAAATTTCTCCCTCAAAGTGTAATTTAGCAAGATAAGTATCAATTGCAATTTTGGTGAAATCGGCCACTGATCGATCTGTCTGCGTAAATGTGCAGGCCAGTCTGGGTCTGCACTGTGTTGCAAAAGTGTTGCACCCAGATTTGTATGGTTGTGGATCACCACTAGTCGGACAATCATTTTCTCCTGTAGCCGATTTCACCAAAATTGCTATAAAGCATACTTATCAAGCTAAGTACACTTTGAGGGAGAAATTTTCAATTTAAGGATAAATTTATTAATTTTTATTATACTGAATTTATTACATTATCACAGCCATTTTGGCTGTGATAATGTGATAAATTCAGTATAATAATTCTGCATACTTTTAATCATCAAATATATGCAGTCGTTAGTTCTATATGACATAATGCATTTCGGGAAAAATAAATGATTACTCCCTCAAAGTATACTTTGCTAGATAAGTATGCTTTGCAATTTTGGTGAAATCGGCTACTGATCTACGTAAATGTGCAGGTTGATCTGGCTAGTCACACAATCATTTTTCTGCAGGGGACTATTTCATTAAACTTTGTGACTAAAATGTTCGTAAGCGTAAATTTAGGATTGTCTGGAAATTTCAATTGATGGATTTACATAGGCTGCATAAGCAATCCACTCCGTCGGGGGATACTATGGATTTGACAGCGGGCCGCGTCCGCCGCAGACACTTCTTGTCCGGAGCATAACTCGAACACCCTTTGGAATATTTTCATGAAACTTCACACATGCATAGACCACGACCCGAAGGTGTGTCGCTCACAAGAATGACAACTCTTGCATAGCTAATTTTTTAGTTATCTCCCTTTTTTTGTTTCGCGCACTGATTTCGTGTCCGGAGCATAACTCGACCACCCTTTGGAATATTTTCATGAAACTTCACACATGCATAGACCACGACCCGAAGGTGTGTCGCGCACAAGAATGACAACTCTTGCATAGCTAATTTTTTAGTTATCTCCCTTTTTTGTTTCGAGCAAGGGTGTACAAGGGGCCATGGGGCGGAGCCTAACACAAAAGAATCCTTTGATTTATTCCGTATGGCCCCTTATTCTATTGTTATACAAGGGGCCATCGCTTTGATCTAGAACAATGGAAATGGCCCCTTGTTCACTATTGGTGGCACGTCCGTCCGTCCGTCCGGGCACACATTAGGGTACTTATGGGGTAGGGGGCGTGGCCTAAGACAATAGAAGTCAATGGAACTTATTCCGTACCCCGTAAGCCTATTGTGTCTTACGGGGTATTTCCTTTGATCTTTTATATAGCAAGTACCCCCTAAGGTCCGAAATGTAAGTCCGTCCGTCCGTCCGTCCGTCCGTCCGTCCGCACACATGAATGGGTACTTGTTGTAAGCATACGGGGATCTTATTGGGTAGGGTTAGGATAGTGTTGGGTACTCTTGTTGGGTATTTTTATAGAGTAAAAATCCAACAAGTATTCATTCGTAGGAACGTGCGTCCCGTCCTCCCATCGTACCGTCCGTCACAAAACTTTAACACTCGGGTAAATGTCTCATAATTTCTTCATCCTTCGACCGATATCCTTCATATTTCATATACACATTGCTCTAATGGTCCTCTACCGCCCTGTGCCAAATCCACGTTCGTCCTGCCCCCGCCAAGTCCAGGGTTAAGATCACATACTTAGTGCTTCAAAAACTTTAACACTCCGGTAAATATCTTATAATTTTCTTTCACGGATCAGCTTCATATTTCATATATGCATTGCTCTACTGGTCCTCTACCACCCTGTGCCAAATCCACGTTCATCCTGCCCCCGCCAAGCCCAGGGTCAAGGTCACATACTTGGTGCTTCAAAAACTTTAACGCTCAGGTAAAAGAAAATTTTGACTTGGAATTTGGCCTCATTTATTATCAAAGCGATATATGGGACATCCGTGTTCTATGAACACATTTTCTAGTTTATTAAACTTCACACATGCATAGAAGACGACCCAAAGGTGTGTCGCACGTAAGAATGACAACTCTTGCGTCGTTAATTTCTTAGTTATCTCCCTTTGTTGTTTCGTGCACTGATTTCGTGTCCGGAGCATAACTCGAACACCCTTTGGAATATTTTCATGAAACTTCACACACGCAAGAATGACAACTCTTGCATCACTAATTTTTTAGTTATCTCCCTTTGTTTTTCCGTCACTGATTTTGTCTCCGGAGCATAACATGAACACCCTTTTTGTCGCGCCCGCTTGCGGAAAGCGCGATATAGTCGGCACTTTGGCGTACGTACGTTAAAGTTTTTGGTTAAGTTGTTTGGTTAAGTTTTTTGGTTACAGTTTTTGGTTAAGTTTTTTGGTTAAGTTTTTTGGTTAAAGTTTTTCGTTATACTATATCTCTGCAACTGCTTTGCCCATTACCTTGAAACTTCACATGGGTGTTTATCATCATCTATATTTTCATTCTACCCCCCTCCCGTGCGGCCCCTGTGCCCAATGTCAAGGTCAAATTACTTTGAAGTTTTTGGTTAAGTTTTTTGGTTAAGTTTTTTGGTGAAAGTATTTCGTTATACTATATATCTGCAACTGCTTTGCCCATTACCTTGAAATTTCATATGGGTGTTTATCATCATCTGTCTTCTTTTCATTATACCCCACTCCCGTGCGGCCCCTGTGTCCAATGTCAAGGTCAAATTACTTTGAAGTTTTTTGGTTAAGTTTTTTGGTTAAAGTTTTTGGCTAAGTTTTTTGGTTAAGTTTTTTGGTTAAAGTTTTTGGTTAAGTTTTTTGGTTAAGTTTTTCGTTATACTATATCTTTTTTTTTAGTGTCCATGCCTCGCCACAAGGTGCGACATACAGGCCGCGGCCATCTAGTTTCAAACTACTTGTGTATCTGGGGAGGGGGATACACATTTCGCTTGTCGACAAGCGTCCATTTCTAGTTGTTTACAAGAAAACATTGTTAATGTGAAATTTACAGACTATCACTATCATAATTTTGCACTTACGAACATTTTAGTTGTACAAAGTTTAGTGAAACGGCCTCGTGGTCTGTGACAATTATAGGCAGAAGATAACAATTTCATCATGAAGCCAGAGCGACGGAAAACAGCGTTACAGACATATCTTCTTCATCTACGGCAATCCATAGAGCGGGAACAAAAAGGGCGGGAAGGTAGGTGTGACCTTATCAGTGGACTTGTAGGTATTGATCTGGAGCCACGTAGTCGTAAAACAATATTTTGTTTTGGGGCGTTTTTGTTCTCAAAAATATGAAAATTACTTGCAAAAAGTGCAGATCCTGATGAGACGGCTCGTCACGAGCCGGCTGATCTGGATCTACACTATTTGCCAATACCTCTATACAGGCCTGTGGTGTTACATGTGATCTGGAGCCACGTACAGTTGTAAATCAATATTTTGTTTTGGGGCGTTTTTGTTCTCAAAAATATGAACATTACTTGCAAAAAGTGCAGATCCTGATGAGACGGCTCGTCACGAGCCGGCTCATCTGGATCTACACTATTTGCCAATACCACTATACAGGCCTGTGGTGTTGAAAGGTTAGTCACAAGCCGGCTCATCTGGATCTTCACTATTTGCCAATACCACTATACAAGTCTGTAGTGTTACACAGACATGTTTCCTCCATCTACGGCAGTCCATTGAGCGGGAACAAAAAGGACGGAAAGGTAGGTGTGGCCTCGGACGGTTGGTCATGTGGGCATCTGCCTCATACAGCTTGTTATTAGTTTAGGGATGGGTTGTGGCATATGCGTTAGAACACAATCCGGTGGCTGTGGGTTCAAACCTCGCACTAGGCATCAACAACACTTTCATAGTATTTCCATCTCGATGGTCTTTCTGATGAGACTTGAAACCTGTGTCCTGTCCCTAAATGACATTAGCTGTTGCTGAAACGTTAAACCTTCTATGCCACTTTCATTATTGTGACAATTTTAGAATTAATTTACCGAAAATTACACTCACCATGTCATCCCGTCTGTACATGTACTTGAACATGTACATGTACTTGTACAGGTAATATATGGGATTTAGTACTAAACCCATTGACCCGGCCTTAAATGACCTTAGCTGTTGATAGGCCGTTAAACACCAACAAACAAACAAACACTGACCATGTCAATTTTCAACAAAAAATCAATATAATAAATTGGTTGCATGTATTGTGTTTCCATGTTACAGGTGTCGAGAAGTTGGTGGGCGTCTATACGGAACGGCCAAACTTTGCTGACCAGGACGCGCAGGACGAAGCCAAACAGAGATTATCACAGGTACAGCTCGCCATAGCCTCGTTTGTTGTGGGATCAGTGATCTTGTTTAACCCTGACTAGAATTCATTCTGATATGCTAATTGTCAGACCAAGCCAATCATGATAAAATTATGTTTAGACTAGTCCATTTATGAAAAGGGGTGTATTCTAAAAAATATGAAAATTACTTGCAAAAAGTTGAGGTCCTGATTAGGACCTCAACTTTTTGCAAGTAATTTTCCTCTGTAACTCATCTGTAGCCAACATTGCTTTGAGGGAGTAATCATTTATTTTTATGTCATTTATTATGTCATATAGAACTAACAACTGCATATATTTGATGATTAAAAGTTTGCAGAATTATTATACTGAATGTATTACATTATCACAGCCAAAATGGCTGTGATAATGTAATAAATTCAGTATAATAAAAATTAATAAATTTATCCTAAAATTGAAAATTTCTCCCTCAAAGTATACTTTGCTAGATAAGTAGACTTTGCAATGTTGGTGAAATAGGCTACAGGTGTCATTGCCTTTACCTTTGCCACCATCATATAGTGTGATTTATACCTCAACCAGGCTACTGGATCTACTAGGTTTGCAAACACCACTTGCGTAGGATTTCCTACTGTTTCCGAGCCGAGCCTGATAAACTTGATATCAAAATACACGAGCATTGTATTTTATTTATCAGGTAACGTTTACGCAACAGAATGAGTAATTATGACGTGGTTTTCGTTGAAAATAACGCAGACTTGTTTACGTTGCGTAATTTCACTATATCGTCAGTCGGAACATCACGTGACGCCGTTCGTCCATTGAAAGGTCTCTTTTTAATTTGTAATAACCCGGATATTCTTATCGGATCAATGCCTGATACGATGTTATGTCCTCCGTCCAGAGCTCCGATAAGCTGCATATTTGCTTAAATATCCAATTAAAATTGCCAAAACCCCAATTGAAATCAGAAGTAGCGAGTATCAAAAAGCAATAAAAAAATTGTGGTACCTTTATTATGCTGCAAAAAACAATAAACAGATCACAATTATGGCATATTTTTCTTATTTTCCATGAAAACACATCTTGGTAAGACATGTTTTCATTTTGAAGCAAACTATTCAATAATTGCTGTCTGTTTATGTGTAAACAGTAGTGTGATTTCACATTACCCAATAAAATTTTGAAATACCCAATGTCTTCAGAAATGATTGAATGACAATACTCAATAATACAATTACTAATTCCTTATCTGGAGCCCTGCTCTGTCAATACGTATTTGAAGCTCGTTACCTGATAAACTACCATTCATAATGAAAAGTTAACAGAGCCACCATTCTTTAACAACTTTCCGTATTTATTCTAATAGTAGCATCCCCCCCCCCTCCACTATTTGCTATCTAAATATGTTATTTTCACTTAAAAAAGCCATTTAAAACATTGTTTTAAATGGCTTTTGTATGTGAAAATAACACAATTTGATCCTACTTTCCATGTTTTGATCCCTATAGACACAGGTGGAAGACTCGGACCTATGACACCAAAAAAATGCCTATTAAAAAAAATCCCATTACCCCACCCACTTGGTCTCGTACAGTACATAACGTTAATTCAAGGTGAGCATAAATAACGCTATTATAGAAAGAGCCCTCTTTTTTCCGGCTCGCACAAACACAATAAACATCGATTAAATGTATGAAATATGTCTCTGGCAATCGATAAAGGTATTAGGTGTGTGAATATACTCACTTCAAATCGCTGTTTCAAGTATGTATTGAGTTATTCGCGTTTTGATTACCCCATCCAAAGCGAAAGTTTGCGTGTACGAAAGAATCTCACACAGAATCGGAGGCCGTCCGGCTGGATTATCGGTCATATTTGGCCGATAGCTGATCGCCAGCTCAAACTAAAGTCGTGCACCATGATCATATACATTAGAGACTCCAACCATACAAAGTTCGTCCAATTGTGATCGTCGCCGATCTAAAAAACACTTTTTTCTATAATTTCGTTCATTATCTGGAACTGGGTCAATGCACTATCTTCCATAATACAACCACCGACGTGTCTATGTAAGAACATCTCTGATTGGTTAAACCTAAAAATAGACGCGAGGACTTTCCCTTTTCAGGGTTTCCGGAAGACATAATCTGATAGTACGCGAATCATGAAAGAAAGTCAATAAAATTAGAAAAAAGTGTTTTTTAGATCGGCGAACGATCACAATTAGACGAACTTTGTATGGTTGGAGTCTCTAATGTATATGATCATGGTGCACGACTTTAGTTTGAGCTGGCGATCAGCTATCGGCCAAATATGACCGATAATCCAGCCGGACGGCCTCCGATTCTGTGTGAGATTCTTTCGTACACGCAACTTTCGCTTTGGATGGGGTAATCAAAACGCGAATAACTCAATACATACTTGAAACAGCGATTTGAAGTGAGTATATTCACACACCTAATACCTTTATCGATTGCCAGAGACATATTTCATACATTTAATCGATGTTTATTGTGTTTGTGCGAGCCGGAAAAAAGAGGGCTCTTTCTATAATAGCGCTATTTATGCTCACCTTGAATTAACGTTATGTACTGTACGAGACCAAGTGGGTGGGGTAATGGGATTTTGTTTAATAGGCATTTTTTTGGTGTCATAGGTCTTCCACCTGTGCCTATAGATTGCATAGACCCCACGGTATCTTACAAAAGTTCTCTGAAGATATATTATGGCTTCTTCAGCAAAGCATTCAGACAGGAAAAGGAAGTTGACAAATGATGCATCTTGGGATGCAGCATTGATCAGGTGACTGATCATATGGCTCTATCTGATCATGTGACTTACGTCACAGGATCAGACCTGAGTCACATGATCTGTAAATCTAAATATAGCCTGGAATTTATAAGATCGAAAAGTAGACTCTGGAATGCCCAGATACCACTAAAATAAACCTGGAATACTGTCTGTGCCAGTATTCTGTTTTATTAGAATAAATACAGTATCTTATAAAACTTCCGAAATCGTCAGCTGACAGCTCTTGGTCAAATTACAACAGGTGATATTTATGATGAACTTCCTGGAAGCGAACCATTTCAAGATCGCGTCGTCACTCGCGAACATTGACGGCCAACAGAAACCGACACACATGTTCGCCAATTACATCGAACCGAGTAAAGACAAGCAAGTAAGTTTGAAGGCAATACCATTTAATTCCATATCAGTTTATGGTTGGCAGGTTTGGAGCATGTGAAGGGTAATTTAACGGGGTTCATCCTTGCCGGAATCCAGATATCCCTGGTTTTGCCCTCGGGTACATTTTTGGCTTTCTTGTACGTGAGAGTTGAATCCAGTTTTACCCATTATACCCATTCTGGAAGTCGGCGTGACGTATGACTAGTCACGTGACCCGATATGATTGTGGGTTACACGATACATTTTGCTCTAAAATACAGAATATTTCACATTTAGAACAACGAAAATATTATATGGTGATCAGAATATGTTTTAATGACCATTTAACGTTTATAAATCTGCATTTAAATTTGATTTAATGATTGGAATTTAGTTGTTTGAAGCATTCAGATTTCCCCCTTTGCTCCTTGACAGGGGAGATAATTATGACCTGCAGGTTTACTGCTTGCAAACATTTATATAGAAGTCTGTATTAAATGTTGAAAGGGTTAAAATTGCTTGTTTATTTTGTAACTCACAACAGCTTGACATTATCTGCCTGGCTTGCTCAATCTGCCCTTCTCTGACGGACAGTACGGGAGTAGATTGCAAGAGTTACCTTCGCATTTGACTTTGAATACCGGAGGTCGTGGGTTCAATCCCCGCCCACAGGTTGAAGTAACAGACTGATGTCTATAAATACATTAAATATGCTTAAAAGCATCAATAAAAAGAAAAAGAAAATAAGCTCCCTATATATATTACTCCCTGTATATAGTATTATATAGAGAGTAAAAACAAATTGTTTAGCTTATATTTTTTTTCCCTTTAATTGATGCTTTTAAGCATATTTAATTTATTTATAGACCTCGGTCCATGACTTCAACCTGTGTCCCCACCCAGGCATAATACTCCCATAGTTGAATTCCACATTTTCAATGAAAATTTTGTCAGCTTTCGACATCATTTACAGGAAAGATCACAGTTTCTGTAAATATTTTCAGAAATAATCACATATACATTCTGCCCTTCCAAGTCAAACTGCAGTATCTGTTAAACTGCAGTATCTGCACTATGATGCTATGCTGACCCTGTGCAATCATCCCCAGGTGGGGATGATTGCACAGGGTCAGCATAGCATCATAGTGCACATACTGCAGTTTAACAGATACTGTAGTTTGACTTGGGATGATTGCACAGGGTCAGCATAGCATCATAGTGCAGATACTGCAGTTTAACAGATACTGTAGTTTGACTTGGGATGATTGCACAGGGTCAGCATAGCATCATAGTGCAGATACTGTAGTTTAACAGATACTGTAGTTTGACTTGGGATGATTGCACAGGGTCAGCATAGCATCATAGTGCAGACACTGCAGTTTAACAGATACTGCAGTTTGACTTGGGAGGGCAGCATTGTATTCGCAGGTGCAAAATCAGATATAGCCCTTGTATTACAAAGATGCATCAGAGAACATCAATGCATCGAGCGAAAGGATGTCAATACAGAAACCAATATGAGACCAGCCATGTGATTTTGTACCTAAGAACATTTTTTCAGATTTTTCATGAAATATATGTACAAAACTTGTGATATTTTCTGTAAATGATGTCGAAAGATGACAAAATTTTCATATAATCCGCATTTGCTATGACAATTCTGTCGGCTTTCGACGTCATTAACGGAAAATATCGCAAGTTTTGTAAATATTTTTCATGAGATATCGCATGGCATGTCTCGTATGACCTTAGTTGTTGCTGGGATGTTAAACCATATTCACTTTCACTTCTCCTTTCAGAGTATAACAATCAGCGTTCTGAAACTGCCATTAAACCTGGCAATTAAGGGGCGGACGGGATACGATGCGAATAATGTGACAATAGGGGTCCTCGCCAGTGATGAACCATTTGGTATGTGCATGATCCGCGTGTCTGTAGTTGATAAAATGTACCTTACAGCATCACTGGCCATTGTAGATCTTGATGCAATTAGAGACTTCCGAAAACATATTTGTTTGCAAACATGGTCAAATGATGAAATGACGACCAGTGTAGGTCATGATCAAACTGTGCAAGGAAATATAATGGCCTACATCAGCACTTCAATAATAAGTCTGATAAACTTCATATGCTTGTTTATCATCATCAATATTTTCATTATATCTCCCACCCATGCATATCCCATGTCAAATGATTTGGAAAATTGTATTACCCCTTAGACCGCTACACACCAATTGTCGTCTGCTGTTGCTTTTATATCTTTAGTTATTTCTCAATAAAAACATGTTTTGACAGCACTTTAGAATCATTTCCAATGGAAATGATTCTGAAGTGCTGTCAAAGCATGTTGTAAATTATTCTAAAGTGCTGTCAAAGCATGTTTTTGATGATCAAAATGGAAAATAGAAAATAAACAGGAGACATGTAGACATGTCTCGACATGTAGACAAAGGCCTAGCTGGTCTGGATGTCCAGTTTAGAAAGGCTCTACTGTAATGCAGAGCTCCAGATAAGCGTTGTGTCTAAAGAGTACTATACACCCTGATTTCAAAATCATTGCGTATTTTACTTTTACGAATGGATTAATGATTTTCTTCATTACTAAATAAGGAACAAAGGATAAAAAAAAATAATAAAAAATTAAACATTCACTTAGTTGAGCTGCAAAAAGCAAACACTGTTTGCTTTTTGCAGCTCAACTATTAAAGTGAATTTTCAACTTTATGACAGTATTTTCACTACTCGATTTGAAAATCATTGATATTTTCATATTGCTGTGCGTATTTTGTACTCCCACTTTTTTGACGATCAATGCGTATTCAGCTAAAGTAATTGCGTAAAATACGCCTATACGCACCTTATCTGGAGCTCTGGTAATGAGGCAAATGCCGAGCTGGTCTGGATGTCCAGTTTAGAGAGGTTCCACTGTAATGAGCGAATCAAACTTTACAAGGTTTTCTGGTTGTCAACTTACAAGTTTAGGGGTTCTACTGTCTATTCCAGTTGACGACGACGAATTTCCCGACCCCCGATCCCCACCGACTTGCCCCACCAGGCCATCGGGCGATGTCGCGCCATCTTCGACTACAATCCAACACAGGCAGATGAACTGACATTGTGTAAGGGTATGTATACGTATATGTGGCTGTCACTGGTGAAATGGGACAAGTGTAGCTCCTGATTAAATATCACACTCCTGTAGCAAGAACAGGTATGTATACTTATATGTGGCTGTCACTGGAGAAATGGGACCAGTGTAGCTCCTGATCAAATATCACACTCCTGTAGCAAGAACAGGTATGTATATGTGGCTGTCACTGGTGAAGTGGGACCAGTGTAGCTCCTGATCAAATATCACACTCGTGTAGCAAGAACAGGTATGTATACGTATATGTGGCTGTCACTGGAGAAATGGGACCAGTGTAGCTCCTGATCAAATATCACACTCCTGTAGCAAGAACAGGTATGTATATGTGGCTGTCACTGGTGAAATGGGACCAGTGTAGCTCCTGATCAAATATCACACTCGTGTAGCAAGAACAGGTATGTATATGTGGCTGTCACTGGTGAAATGGGACCAGTGTAGCTCCTGATCAAATATCACACTCGTGTAGCAAGAACAGGTATGTATACGTATATGTGGCTGTCACTGGTGAAATGGGACCAGTGTAGCTCCTGAAATTTACATAGAAAATGGCGGAATTCCGCATTTGCTCTGAACATTTCATCCATTTTCGACATCATTTCGGAAAACATTGTAACTTTTGTAAATATTAGATATCACACAGATGTAGCACAGCTCATGCTCAGCCAATCAATCGGATTGATTTCCAGCACAATGTTCAAGCATTTTCCAAGAGAACAATTGGCAACTATTTGGAAGATTAGTGCAGGCGGTGGTTATCTTATTTAACCCTTTCACCCCTTAGTAACTGGTATGGATTTTGATGTGTTAATTTGGCAACCAATCCAAAGGTAACAAAATGATTTTCAGACCAGTCCATTTTTGAAAAGGCGGTGTTTTTGTTCTCAAAAATATGTAAATTACTTGCAAAAAGTGCAGATCCTGATGAGACGGCTCGTCACGAGCCGGCTCATCTGGATCTACACGTTTTGCCGATACCACTATACAGGCATGTGGTGTTGAAAGGGTTAATAAGTTCATAATAACATAATGATGAGTTGTCTCTCTATGCAGGGAATGTGGTCAACCTCTACGACAAGCGGCTGGACGGTTGGTGGCAGGGAGAGTTTCAAGGCAAGGTCGGGCTGTTCCCAGCCACGTACGTCGAGGAGATGTGAGGCACGGTTTGGTCGTCATGGACACACACGACCTTGTGAGTTTCGGGGGAAGGTCAACAGTTTGGTTGTCATGGACAAACATGGGACCTTGGGAGTTTCAGGGGAAGGTCAAACAGTTTGGTCGTCATGGACACACACGACCTTGTGAGTTTCGGGGGAAGGTCAACAGTTTGGTTGTCATGGACAAACATGGGACCTTGGGAGTTTCAGGGGAAGGTCGAACAGTTTGGTCGTCATGGACACACACGACCTTGGGATTTTCTGAGGAAGGCCAAACAGTTTGGTCGTCATGGACATACCTGACCTTGGGAGTTTCGTGGGAAGGTCAAATAGTATGGTTGTCATGGACACATATGACCATGGGAGATTCAGACGACGGTTAAACTGTTGCCTGGCAACGTATGTCGAGTTGTGAGGAATAACTGGGCTGTGAGAGATAAATATGACCTTGGATGTTCATTTTTGCAAAGAAATCGGAATATAATAGTTGTTATTCCCCCGACATACAAAGTATGTCAAGGGGTATATAGTTTTCGTCATTCCGTACGTTCGCCCGTCCCATTTGCGCCGACGTTTTTGGGTACCAATTACCTGGATAATGGTTAGTCGGATTTACCTCAAACTTTATATACTTCTTTATCATCATCCATATTTTCCATACCACACCCATGCGGCCTTTATGTCCACGGTCAAGGTCAAATTCCGTACTATTTACTGAAAATATTGTAAATTTTGTAACAATATTTCATGAAATTACGCAGATGTCCGAAGGTACAAAATCCAATGGATTGTCACATATGTTTTTCGCTTCATGCACAGTCAATTGCATATATAAATCAGTCGGCTGTAAACAAAAATTGGGAATGATTGAAAAACATGTTTATTATACTGAAAAATACACTAGTTATTTTTCAGTATTATAAAATTACGGTCAGAAATACGATACTTATCTACAATTAAACTATTTTTGTCGCGCCCGCTTTCAGACAGCGCGATATAGTCGGCACATTGGCGGCGCACATACGAGCGTCCGGGTTAAAGCATTTGATTAAACAAAATTGGGGGTGTTATAGTTGTTTACTACAAAGCCTTGGCGGGCGCGACATGCGGGTCTCGGCCATCTAGTTTCCTATTCTGTTTCATCACTTTCTAGGCATATCTGAGGCGCACTGCCTTTAAACTCCATGCATTCATTCAATCTCTTTGTTCATCCAATGTCTTTGTACCCACAACTTGTATAGATCTGGGGGCCGTTTCACTAAACTTCGTACGACTAAAATGTTCGTAAGTGCAAACTTATGATAGTCTGTAAATTTCACATTAACAATGTTTCCTTGTAAACAAGTACATGTATTGGATTTACATTTATTGAGCATAGGCTGCATATGCAGCCTATGCTCAATAAATGTAAATCCATCAATTTGAATTTACAGACGATCTTAAATTTGCACTTACGAACATTTTAGTCGTAAGAAGTTTAGTGAAACGGGCCCCAGAAAACTATGCGCAATACACTTAACGGGTATGCAAATATACCACTCATTTGAACCGTCTCGACGAGACGGTTCAAATGGTGGTCGCGACATATACTGCTAAGCACATTTAAAGAAAATAATTAGAATTCTCCCCTCCCCCCCCCCACCCCAATTAAAATGACATATCCTCAGCATGAAATAGGTTAATTGGTGTCAATCAATAGATTGTGTCCTGGTGGGAAAATGGTTGAAATTCCTAGAAATATGTTGTTTATTTTATACATATTTTTATCATGTGGCTCCGGGTTTTTTATCATGAGGCTCATGGGTTTTGCGACCAGTCCAGATCCAGATCGGCCTGTGCATCTGCACAGTCTGATCAGGATCAGCTCTGTCCGCCATTCCATCATTGAAACAATTGTCGCACTTCGAGGAAGCAATATTGATCGTTATGAGGCTGTAGGGGTGTGGTATTTGATCAGCAGCTTCACTGGTCACAATATCCATAAGTCCCATTTCTCCATTCACAACTACATATGTTATATGGCCTATCGTATTCACTGAGCTCAGTTAAGGTTGCTATGTTTTGTATTGTAGATGTCGTAAAATGATACACGGCATGTGATTTTGTACCCTCGTATATCTGCGTAATTTCATGAAATACGTTTACAAGATTTACAATATTTTCTGTAAATGGCGTCAAAAGTTGTCAACTTTATCAACTTTATCAACTTTTGACTTTATTTATGAAAAACAATGTAAATGTATTTAATGAAATTAGGCCGATGTCCGAAGGTACAAAATCACATGGCGTGTCGCGAATGTAAATCTAAGGCGAAAATCTCGGCATAAAC
The DNA here is from genome assembly GCA_029237695.1 of Conchocele bisecta. Taxonomy (NCBI): domain Eukaryota; kingdom Metazoa; phylum Mollusca; class Bivalvia; order Lucinida; family Thyasiridae; genus Conchocele; species Conchocele bisecta. The sequence continues at coordinate 54,574,997 of CM055281.1, forward strand.
TTACTTGTGATATTGTAGTATAATGTGTTCTTTTGTGTTGCAAACGGTGTAGATCCTGATGAGACGGCGCGTCACGAGTCGGCTCATCTGGATCTACACTGTTTGCAACAGTGTAGCATAAAGATACAGCAAAAAAAACAAAACAATACCGGTATATCGTGAACCTCATTTGTGCGTGTGACGGGAGAAATGGGGCGTATGAGATTTGTGACCGGTGTAGCTCCTGATGAAATAGCGCGCTCCTGTAGCCTATTTCACCAACATTGAAAAGTATACTGTTCTAGCAAAGTATACTTTGAGGGAGAAATTTTAAATTTTAGGATAAATTTATTAATTGTTATTATATTGAATTTATTACATTATCACAGCCAGTTTGGCTGTGATAATGTAATAAATTCAGTATAATAATTCTGCATACTTTTAATCATCAAATATATGCAGTTGTTAGTTCAATATGAAATAATGCATTTTGGAAAAAATAAATGATTACTCCCTCAAAGTATACTTTGATAGATATTAAAGTATACTTTGCAATTTTGATGAAATCGGCTACTGGTGTCTGATAACGGTCTGCATTTCTTGTTCAAAGCATGCCGAGTGTTTCATTGATGGATTAGCGAACAGTGCAGATCCTGATCAGACTGCGGATGCACAGGCTGATCAGGATCTACATTGGTTGAAAAACCCATAAGCCCAATTTCTCCAGTCACGGCCATATTTCAAATTGACATTTGCACTCGTTTATCAGATGACCAGTAAGATGTTCACTGACGGAATGCACACTGACCGATATTAAATTGTGTATCAGGCGTTATCAAGTCGATAAACTGTAAAAAAAAAAGAGTATTTAATGGCGTTTAATTGCCTGTCAACAGCGAAGGTCAATATTCTAATTTTAGCGCTGAATATAGATTTTTGTGTAAATATTTATGGATGGGCTGTAGCTTAGGGGTAGAATACAGGACTTCAATACTGAAGGTTGTGGGTTCGAAAATACCTTCATAGTATGTATATCCCACTGGTCTGTCAGATGAGACTTTAAACTGTGGTCCCATCTCTATATGACCTTAGCTGTTGCTGGAACGTTACACACATTCACTTGCACTTTTTCACCTTTTCTGTAAATATTCAGTTCTGATATTGGGGTTTTGTGAAATATGGGATTTTACCCCGTTAACCCGGAGTAAAATGACCTTGACTGGCCGTTAAACACCATTAAACAAATTAATAATTATAAAAACACCGACAAACATTTGGCCATTAAACACAAATCTAAAAAATATTTAAAAGTAAGTAATTTTTCATCAATAACAAAAAAAGTCACCCTCCCCAAAAAAAAATATTTTATGAAATTCCATCAAATATTGATTTTAATGGAAAAAATATATATTTTAGATTTAATGTGTTTAATAGCCAAAAGTTTGTCGGCAGCAAAACGTGGAACAGACAGTAGTCTAGAAATACTTCTGTAATGTTTACGATGTGCAATGTGTACAGTGATATTATGTATTATGATGTATTTTATGGCTTTAAGGTGAACTGTCATTTTGTAATTTCATTTATGTTCATATACTCCCCAGAACATGTTGTATGCATGTAGAGGGCTTTGTGGAACACTGCTTTTCTACCTAGTGTAGTAGTTAACACTGTACTTGGGCTTAAATTGACAATTTCAATGCAAATATTTCGTCCTGTGAACTTGTGCACGGGATTGCAGGGATTCCGCTGGGGAAAATAAAAAAATCGCCACTTTAAATAAAAAAAATCCAAAAAAAGGAATAACCAATAGGATAAAAATAAACAATATTTTTTTTTTTTTTTTTTTTTTTTTCCGAAAATTGTAATTTTTTATCGCCAATTGTTTATTTTTATCAAGTGGCGATCACCAGCGGAATCCCTGGATTGTATTTCTAGGTCAAAGTACATGTTTACACTTAACTCAACAAACTTTCCATTTAACCTACTGCATTTGGAATACACCTTTACGGGTATGAAATTATTTATTTTGTTTTTGTTACTTCTCAATGAAAGTATATGTTGTGACCACTTATTTGAACCCTCTCGATGAGATTGATCAAATGGTGGTCGCAACATATACTTCTGAGCGCATACTGTTGAACTGACGGAAAACTCAATAAATCTACATTTATTATAAATTCAGGGATTCCGCTGGCGATCGCCACTTTCGCAATTGGCGATAAAAATAAACAATTGGCGATAAAAAATTACAATTTTCGAAAAAAATAAATAATAATACATGTATATATATATATATATATTTTTTTTCGAAAATTGTAATTTTTTATCGCCAATTGTTTTATTTTTTTTGAAGTGGCGATATTTTTTTATTTTCCCCAGCGGAATCCCTGAAATTGTGTGTGTGTTTCGGGCAGGGGGGTGGTCGGGCTGTTCAATCGCTTGTACACAAAGCAGCTGGCACAAAGGCTAGTGACACAATCCACAGTTAATATATTTGCTGTCTCCACTACAAGTTGGGCATTTTGGAGATTTCAATATTAAAGCATTTTCTTTCAATACACTCCAAAAGACTGTTTATGTACATGCTTGTTCGTAAATACAGTCTGATTATCAGACTGTATTTACGAACAAGCATGTACATAAACAGTCTTTTGGAGTGTATTGAAAGAAAATGCTTTAATATTGAAATCTCCAAAATGCCCAACTTGGATTGTGTCACTAGCTTTGTGCCAGCTGCTTTGTGTACAAGCGATTGAACAGCCCAACCAGCATGTACATAAACAGTCTTTTGGAGTGTATTGAAAGAAAATCTTTAATATTGAAATCTCCAAAATGCCCAACTTGGATTGTGTCACTAGCTTTGTGCCAGCTGCTTTGTGTACAAGCGATTGAACAGCCCGACCATCCCCCCCCCCCCCCCCCCCCGGCCCCCCCCCCCCCCCCCCGCCCCTGCCCGTATTATCAGACTGTATTTATGAACAAGCATGTATCTGATAAATATGTTTAAACCAAGTAGGCAATCTACAGATCATTTTGTTTGGAAATATCCTGAACATGCTTTCTATTTCCTACACAGTGAAACCTCTCAAACCAAACACGCATGGCCATCCCCAGTGTGTTTGATTTAGAGATGTTTCACTGTCATTCGTGTATATGAGCACTCAATGTTATGCTTGTGTGAATTGCAATTATACACAGATATTATCATGGAGATTAATGACGGTGAATCGCCACAAAATGAAACACACACACACACACATATGGTTTATGGTGTCCTGTTTAGAGGTTCTAGATTGATACTGACCATATTTCCTACGCAGTGGATCCTCGCAAACCCGGACATCCTGGGAGGTTCCAGTGTATGTAGTCATAAACGTTTCTACAGTGCAACGCAGGGTGTTTGGTTTAGAGATATTTCACTGTGATTCGTACACATCAGCACCGGTCTAAAATGTAATTTCAGGGCTGAATTTTTTAGGATTTTCCCCCCAATGGAGCAGGTTGAATACGGGATCGAACCCATTGGCCCGGCCTGAAATGAATCATAGCTGTTGATAGGCCGTTGTAAACAAACAAACAAACTCTCAAAAGGTCGCAGTGTATGTAGAGGTATACGTTTCTACAGTGCAACCTCGCAAAACCAGTCACCCAGGGACGTGCATATCAGCACCCGTTGATATGCTTGCGTGCATTGCAGTTGTACATATATTATCAGTGAGATTACAAGTATCGACAATGAATCCCATCTAAATTAAATACTCTCTAAACCGGACAGCAAGGACACATCTGAAACATTATTTTGATGGGTTTCTTGGTAAATTAGCTCTGTAGCCGATTTCACCCAACATTGCAAAGTATACTTTCCTAGCAAAGTATACTTTGAGGGATAAATTTTCAATTTTAGGATAAATTTATTAATATTTATTATACTGAGTTGATTACATTATCACAGCCATTTTGGCTGTGATAATGTAATAAATTCAGTATAATAATTCTGCATAGGTTTAATCATCAAATATATACAATCGTTAGTTCTGTATGAAATAATGCATTTCGGAAAAATCAATGATTACTCCCTCAAAGTATACTTTGCTAGATAAGTATACTTTGCAATTTTGATGAAATCGGCTACAGATGACAATGTATGTTCATGACGGTTAAGCACACACATATGCCAAGAATGGTCAATTGTCTGATTTACAGTGAAACCTCTCTAACCTGGACACCCTGGGGACCTCCCAGGGTTTCCAGTTTAGAGAGGTAACATTGTTCACACATGGTTTACAGTGTCCAGTTTAGAGAGGTTCCTGTGTTCCTATTATCTTGTAAACATATCGCCTATCTTGACAATGTAAGGGTTAGTGGAAGAAGGGATCTAACTCCATGAGGGAGTTAACCCCCTACTTCCACTGACCCCTTCAATTAGGGTTGCATTGCTTGGCATACGCAGTGCGATCAGGGCCTACAATGTTTGGGTGTAGCGGTTGATAGGCCATTAAACACCAATATACTAACAAACTACACTGTTTGGGAAACATTCCTAATGGCGAAGAAATACTCCACGCCACACTAGCTGATCACGACCTGTACTGGAAAATAATTCTGAGTTCATACTCCATTTGCATGCTTTAAATATGATGGGTTATGGTTTAGCGGTTTAGCACTGGACTTTAATACCAGCAGTAGCCGATTTCACCAACATTGCAAAGTATACTTTTCTAGCAAAGTATACTTTGAGGGAGTAATCATTTATTTCTCCTGAAATGCATTATTTCATATAGAACTAACTGCATATATTTGATGATTAAAAGTATACAGAATTATTATACTGAATTTATTATACAAATATTGCCATGGTCGCCAACTCTGTACATGTTTCTAACATAGTACAATTTGTGGCAGTGAATGGAGAAATGTGGCCGACAGGTTTCAAGATCTGTAGCCTATTTCACCAACATTGCAAAGTATACTTTTCTAGCAAAGTATACTTTGAGGGAGTAATCATTTATTTTTCCTGAAATGCATTATTTCATATAGAACTAACAAATACATATATTTTATGATTAAAAGTATGCAGAATTATTATACTGAATTTATTACATTATCACAGCCAAAATTGGCTGTGATAATGTAATAAATTCAGTATAATAAAAATTAATAAATTTATTCTAAAATTGAAAATTTCTCCCTCAAAGTATACTTTTCTAGATAAGTATACTTTGCAATGTTGGTGAAATAGGCTACTGAAGTTGTGGGTTCAAGTCATGGAAAAATACTTCCATAGTATTCCCATCCCACTGGTTTTTCGGATGAGACTTGAAACCGAGGTCCCGTCCCTATATAACCATCGCTGTTGCTGGGACATGAAACTGTTTCAGTTCTCACTCATCCTTTGCCTGTCCCTAAATGACCTTGTCTGTTGCTTGGGACATTAAAACCCATTCATTTTTGTTCACTCATCTTTTATATCGGGATGTTTGATTGGTCGAGGCTGAGCTGTGATCAGACTCAGCCAATCAAACTACGTGATTTCGGAGTATGAATTTGGAGATCCTACTCAGAAAGTTATAAGTATGTGCCCAGTAACTAATATAAACCACATGTTTCATATGAATCACATATTGTTGTGTCTGTGTACTATCATTTTATATTGTGTAGAGATTATTTCATGTATATGTCCGTATATGCGGTTCCATTTACTAGTATATGCGTATGTATAACTTACTCCTGCAAGTCTACAGCGAATTTATATATGTAAAAGTCGTGTAAAGGTAAGGCCATAACAAGTTAATTCTTTGTTAAGCGTCCGTGTGTGGGTTAGGTGTTGAGAGTGGTTCTCTGAAGAAAAAGACAATCTATGTAAGTTATTTTACACTATTTACTGGTAAAGTAAATCAAAAACTGATTGGGGACTTGTCCAAGTTTTAAATATGTTTCATGAATTTACACTTAATAAGTTTAATCAGAGTATTTTCTTCTTGCTTTTTTATCTCACCTGAGCGAAGCTCATGTGAGCTATTGTTACCGCAATTTGTCTGTCGTCCGGCGTCCGTCCGTGAACATTTTCAAACGTCTTCTCCTCGGTAACCATTGGACCTATAGTCACCAAACTTCATGGTTATGGTCCTTAGGTAGGGGGATTACAAAATTGTTAAAATGACGTCATTACATAATCCAAGATGGCCACCGTCTAAAAATATCATAAATTCTTCAAAAATCTTCTCAAGAACCGCCAACCGGATTTCAACAAAACTTAAAATAATTCTGAGTGCATACTCCATTCGCATGCTTTAAATATGATGGGTTATGGTTTAGCGGTTTAGCACTGGACTTTAATACCAGCAGTAGCCGATTTCACCAACATTGCAAAGTATACTTTTCTAGCAAAGTATACTTTGAGGGAGTAATCATTTATTTCTCCTGAAATGCATTATTTCATATAGAACTAACTGCATATATTTGATGATTAAAAGTATGCAGAATTATTATACTGAATTTATTATACAAATATTGCCATGGTCGCCAACTCTGTACATTTTTCCAATATAGTACAATTTGTGGCAGTGAATGGAGAAATGTGGCCGACAGGTTTCAAGATCTGTAGCCTATTTCACCAACATTGCAAAGTATACTTTTCTAGCAAAGTATACTTTGAGGGAGTAATCATTTATTTTTCCTGAAATGCATTATTTCATATAGAACTAACAAATACATATATTTTATGATTAAAAGTATGCAGAATTATTATACTGAATTTATTACATTATCACAGCCAAAATTGGCTGTGATAATGTAATAAATTCAGTATAATAAAAATTAATAAATTTATTCTAAAATTGAAAATTTCTCCCTCAAAGTATACTTTTCTAGATAAGTATACGTTGCAATGTTGGTGAAATAGGCTACTGAAGTTGTGGGTTCAAGTCATGGAAAAATACTTCCATAGTATTCCCATCCCACTGGTTTTTCGGATGAGACTTGAAACCGAGGTCCCGTCCCTATATAACCATCGCTGTTGCTGGGACATGAAACTGTTTCAGTTCTCACTCATCCTTTGCCTGTCCCTAAATGACCTTGTCTGTTGCTTGGGACATTAAAACCCATTCATTTTTGTTCACTCATCTTTTATATCAGGATGTTTGATTGGTCGAGGCTGAGCTGTGATCAGACTCAGCCAATCAAACTACGTGATTTCGGAGTATGAATTTGGAGATCCTACTCAGAAAGTTATAAGTATGTGCCCATTAACTAATATAAACCACATGTTTCATATGAATCACATATTGTTGTGTCTGTGTACTATCATTTTATATTGTGTAGAGATTATTTCATGTATATGTCCGTATATGCGGTTCCATTTACTATTATATGCGTATGTATAACTTACTCCTGCAAATCTACAGCGAATTTATATATGTAAAAGTCGTGTAAAGGTAAGGCCATAACAAGTTAATTCTTTGTTAAGCGTCCGTGTGTGGGTTACATGTAGGTGTTGAGAGTGGTTCTCTGAAGAAAAAGACAATCTATGTAAGCTATTTTACACTATTTACTGGTAAAGTAAATCAAAAACTGATTGGGGACTTGTCCAAGTTTTAAATATGTTTCATGAATTTACACTTAATAAGTTTAATCAGAGTATTTTCTTCTTGCTTTTTAGCTCACCTGAGCGAAGCTCATGTGAGCTATTGTTACCGCAATGTGTCCGTCGTCCGTGAACATTTTCAAACGTCTTCTCCTCGGTAACCATTGGGCCTATGGTCACCAAACTTCATGGTCATGGTCCTTAGGTAGGGGGATTACAAAATTGTTAAAATGACGTCATTACGTAATCCAAGATGGCCGCCATCTAAAAATAGCACAAATTCTTCAAAAATCTTCTTCTCAAGAACCGCCAACCGGATTTCGACAAAACTTGGTAGGAATGATCAATGTACAATGCTCTTTCAAAGTTGTTAAAATGGTGACCCCAGGGTCAAAAATGGGCGTGGCCCGTGGGGTCAAATTGGGGTCAAATTTTATTTTTGACTGAATATGGTCATATCATATATCAAATCGAAGGTATCAACAAGGCAATCACTCTGGTGCATTTTTTGTCGAAATCGGATGGTTATGTCATCCAAGATGGCCGCCGAAAGGTCAAAAGGTCGTTCTTTTATTAGAGATTTCAAAATTCTTCTTCACATGAACCGCTTGGCCCATGGTAGCCAAACTTAAAAGTTATGGTCCATGGGTGAAGCCTTTTCATATTTGTTAAAATGGAGGTCATCACTAATCCAAGATGGCCGCCGTCTAAAAATAGCATAAATTCCTAAAAAATCTTCTTCTCATGAACCGCTTGCCGGATTTCGACGAAACTTGGTAGGAATGATCGATGTACATTGCTCTTTCAAAGTTGTTAAAATGGTGACCCCGGGGTCAAAAATGGGCGTGGCCCGTGGCGTCAAATTGGGGTCAAATTTTATTTTTGACCGAATATGGTCACGTCATATATCAAATTGAAGGTATCAATGAGGCGATCACTCTGGTGCATTTTCTGTCGAAATCGGATTGTTATGTCATCCAAGATGGCCGCCAAAAGGTCGTTCTTTTATTAGAGATTTCAAAATTCTTCTTCACATGAACCGCTTGGCCCATGGTAGCCAAACTTAAAAATTATGGTCCATGTGTGAAGCCTTTTCAGATTTGTTAAAATGGAGGTCATCGCTAATCCAAGATGGCCGCCGTCTAAAAATAGCATAAATTCTTAAAAAATCTTCTTCTCATGAACCGCTAGCCGGATTTCGACGAAACTTGGTAGGAATGATCGATGTACATTGCTCTTTCAAAGTTGTTAAAATGGTGACCCCGGGGTCAAAAATGGGCGTGGCCCGTGGCCCGTGGCGTCAAATTGGGGTCAAATTTTATTTTTGACCGAATATGGTCACGTCATATATCAAATTGAAGGTATCAATGAGGCGATCACTCTGGTGCATTTTCTGTCGAAATCGGATTGTTATGTCATCCAAGATGGCCGCCAAAAGGTCGTTCTTTTATTAGAGATTTCAAAATTCTTCTTCACATGAACCGCTTGGCCCATGGTAGCCAAACTTAAAAATTATGGTCCATGTGTGAAGCCTTTTCAGATTTGTTAAAATGGAGGTCATCGCTAATCCAAGATGGCCGCCGTCTAAAAATAGCATAAATTCTTAAAAAATCTTCTTCTCATGAACCGCTAGCTGGATTTCGACGAAACTTGGTAGGAATGATCGATGTACAATGCTCTTTCAAAGTTGTTAAAATGGTGACCCCGGGGTCAAAAATGGGCGTGGCCCGTGGGGTCAAATTTTATTTTTGACCGAATATGGTCATGTTATATATCAAATCGAAGGTATCAATGAGGCGATCACTCTGGTACATTTTTTGTCCAAATCGGATTGTTATGTCATCCAAGATGGCCGCCGAAATGTCAAAAGGTCGTTCTTTTATTAGAGATTTCAAAATTTTCTTCACATGAACCGCTTGGCCCATGGTAGCCAAACTTGAAAGTTATGGTCCATGGGTGAAGCCTTTTCAGATTTGTTAAAATGGAGGTCATCACTAATCCAAGATGGCCGCCGTCTAAAAATAGCATAAATTCTTAAAAAATCTTCTTCTCATGAACTGCTGGCCGGATTTCGACGAAACTTGGTAGGAATGATCGATGTACATTGCTCTTTGAAAGTTGTTAAAATGGTGACCCCGGGTTCAAAAATGGGCGTGGCAAATTGGGGTCAAATTTTATTTTTGACTGAATATGGTCATGTCATATATCAAATTGAAGGTATCAATGAGGCAATCACTCTGGTGCAATATTTGTCGGAATCGGATGATTATGTCATCCATGATGGCCACCAAAAGGTCCATTTATTCAAGATTTTTAACGTCTTTTTCTCAGGAACCACATGGCCGATGCTGGGTGAAGCATTTTCAGATTTGGTAAAATGAGAGTCATCGCTTAATCCAAGATGACCGCCATCTAAAAATAGCACAATTTTTTTAAAACACATGAACTCAATGTCACATTCTCCTCTGGTGTTCATGGAGTCAGGTGAGCGAATTAAGGCCATCATGGCCCTCTTGTTTATCTCACCTGAGCGAAGCTCATGTGAGCTATTGTTACCGCAATTTGTCTGTCGTCCGGCATCCGCATTTTCAAACGTCTTCTCCTCGGTAACCATTGGACCTATAGTCACCAAACTTCATGGTCATGGTCCTTAGGTAGGGGGATTACAAAATTGTTAAAATGACGTCATTACATAATCCAAGATGGCCACCGTCTAAAAATAGCACAAATTCTTCAAAAATCTTCTTCTCAAGAACCGCCAACCGGATTTCAACAAAACTTGGTAGGAATGATTGATGTACAATGCTCTTTCAAAGGTGTTAAAATGGTGACCCTGGGGTCAAAAATGGGCGTGGCCCGTGGGGTCAAATTTTATTTTTGACCGAATATAATATGGTCATGTCATATATCAAATCGAAGGTATCAACGAGGCGATTACTCTGGTGCATTTTTTTTGTCGAAATCGGATGGTTGAGTCATCCAAGATGGCCACCGAAAGGTCAAAAGGTTGTTCTTTTATTAGAGATTTCAAAATTCTTCTTCACACGAACCGCTTGGCCCATGGTGGCCAAACTTCACAGTTATGGTCCATGGGTGAAGCCTTTTCAGATTTGTTAAAACGGAGGTTGTCGCTAATCCAAGATGGCCGCCGTCTAAAAATAGCACAAATTCTTAAAAAGTCTTCTTCTCATGAACCGCCAGCCGGATTTCGACGAAACCTGATAGGAATGATCGATGTAGAATGCTCTTTCAAAGGTGTTAAAATGGTGACCCCGGGGTCAAAAATGGGCGTGGCCCATGGGGTCAAATTTTATTTTTAACCGAATATGCTCATTTCTATATCAAATTGAAAGTATCGATGAGGCGATTGCTCTGGTGCAGTATTTGTCGGAATCGGATGATTATGTCATCCATGATGGCCGCCAAAAGGTCCATTTATTCAAGATTTTGAACGTCTTTGTCTCGGGGAACCACATGGCCGATGCTGGCCAAACTTGATAGTAAGTTAGGATCCTTGTAACATTTTCAGATTTGGTAAAATGAGTCATTGCTTAATCCAAGATGACCGTCATCTAAAAATAGCACAATTTTTTTAAAACATGAACTCAATGTCACATTCTCCTCTGGTGTTCATGGAGTCAGGTGAGCGAATTAGGGCCATCATGGCCCTCTTGTTTTTCTATAGTTTGCTGGTGGCTATTTTCACCTCCATTGTGTAAAGGGTTTATGAAGTTTTTAACATAAATTCACCTTTTTTTACCTGTAGCCGATTTCATCAAATTTGCAAAGTATACTTTTCTAGCAAAGTATACTTTGAGGGAGTAATCATTTATTTTTCCCGAAAGGCATTATGTCATATAGAACTAACGACTGCATATATTTGATGATTAAAAGAATGCAGATTTATTATACTGCATTTATTACATTATCACAGCCAAAATGGCTGTGATAATTTTCAGTATAATAAAAATTAATAAATTTATCCTAAAATTGAAAATTTCTCCCTCAAAGTATACTTTGCTAGAAAAGTATACTTTGCAATGTTGGTGAAATAGGCTACAGATCTAGCAGCCAAATTGTGCCGAATGTGAATTGTTCAGCAATATTATTAACTGATATTTAATAAATTTGTGGATTTGACTGGTGAAATGGGGGCTTTATTGGTTTTGTGACGAGTAGGTTCAGATCAGCCTGTGCATGTGCACAGTTTGATCAGGATCTGCACCGTTCGCCATTCCATCAATGAAACACACATCATTCTTCTAACAAGCATTCTTCTAACGTGGTTACAACGCCAGGTTGTAAAATGGGGAGACATATTTTTCGTCCATTTAGATTTTTCGGTACAAAATTACATGGCGCGTTTCATATGTGGCTCGAGAAATGGGGCTTATGGGATTTCTGACTAGTGTAGCTTGTGATCAAATAGCACACGCATGTAAGCTAATAACGATCTATATTGCTTGATAGAAGCACGACAGGCATTTCTTTGATGGAATGGCGAACAGTGCAGATCCTGATCAGGCTGCGCGGATGCGCAGGCTGATCTGGATCTACACTGGTCGCAAAACTAATAAGCCCCATTTCTCCAGTATCACAGCCACATGACCTTGTTAGTCAATGGATGTAAAACCCCAATCAATCATTTGTAATGTAGTCGGACTAAACACATTTGCCATCAATGTACATGTGATTGCTGAAAGGGACCCCATTTCAGTAAACGTCAACAGATAAGTTTGAATTGGCAGCTCATATTAACATGGTTCCCTAATGCCACCAATTTTAGCAACATGTACACATCATTAACTCCTTGCATGCTGGGAAACTTGTGGGCTATAGTTTAAAAAAATAAATTTGTCTTGGAATTTCGTTAAAATTGAGTTCGCACAACACAATCCTAACGAAATTCCAAGACGTATTTAGAAAAATAATAATTGTGTTGGCTGTTATTTTCAGCTCTGGCATGTAACGAGTTAAATGTGAACAAATCTACGAAAGTGTTGCCAAAATCGGCTGTCGGAGCAAAAGTTATTGTAAATTTGAATTTTACACTTACAAACTTCTTATTTCTCGGTCATACAAAGTTTAGCGAGACACCTCCGGCTCCTCCTACACTATGCTGTAACATTTATGTAAACTGTTCAATATTATTTATGTCTTGGACATACGGTACATACATTGTACATTAATATTAAGTTGTTGTCTAAAATAAATACTGATGTATATTATACATACATGCATCCTGCTTTCTATTTTGTATCGTCACCGACGAGAAATGGGACTTTGGTCAATCAAGCCCCTGAACTGTGGGAGAAATGGGACTTTGGTAAAATCGAGCCCCTGAACTGTGGGAGAAATGGGACTTTGGTCAATTGAGCTCCTGAACTGTGGGAGAAATGGGACTTTGCTCAATTGAGCACCTGAACTGTAGGAGAAATGGGACTTTGGTCAATTGACTCCCCTGAACTGTGGGAGAAATGGGAAATTGGTCAATTGAGCCCCTGAACTTTGTGAGAAATGGGACTTTGGTCAATCGAGCCCCTGAACTTTGTGAGAAATGGGACTTTGGTCAATCGAGCCACTGAACTGTGGAAGAAATGGGACTGGTCAATCGAGCCCCTGAACTGTGGGAGAAATGGGACTTTGGTCAATTGAGCCCCTGAACTGTGGGAGAAATGGGACTTTGGTCAATTGAGCCCCTGAACTTTGTGAGAAATGGGACTTTGGTCAATTGAGCCCCTGAACTGTAGGAGAAATGGGACTTTGGTCAATTGAGCCCCTGAACTGTAGGAGAAATGGGACTTTAAATTTGGTCATGTTGAGACCCTGAACTTTGTGAGAAATGGAACTTTGGTCAATTGAGCCCCTGAACTGTACGAGAAATGGGACTTTGGTAAATTGAGACCCTGAACTTTGTGAGAAATGGGACTTTGGTCCATTGAGTCCCTGAACTGTGGGAGAAATGGGACTTTGGTCAATTGAGCCCTTGAACTGTAAGAGAAATGGGACTTTGGTCAATTGAGACCCTGATCTTTGTGAGAAATGGGACTTTGGTCAATTGAGCCCCTGAACTGTGGGAGAAATGGGACTTTGGTCAATGAGAAATGGGACTTTGGTCAATTGAGCCCCTGAACTGTAGGAGAAATGGGACTTTGGTCAATTGAGCCCCTGAACTGTGGGAGAAATGGGACTTTGGTCAATTGAGCCCCTGAACTTTGTGAGAAATGGGACTTTGGTCAATTGAGCCCCTGAACTGTAGGAGAAATGGGACTTTGGTCAATTGAGCCCCTGAACTGTAGGATAAATGGGACTTTGGTCAATTGAGCCCCTGAACTGTAGGAGAAATGGGACTTTGGTCAATTGAGCCCCTGAACTGTGGGAGAAATGGGACTTTGGTCAATTGAGCCCCTGAACTTTGTGAGAAATGGGACTTTGGTCAATTGAGCCCCTGAACTGTAGGAGAAATGGGACTTTGGTCAATTGAGCCCCTGAACTGTAGGATAAATGGGACTTTGGTCAATTGAGCCCCTGAACTGTAGGAGAAATGGGACTTTGGTCAGTTGAGACCCTGAACTTTGTGAGAAATGGAACTTTGGTCAATTGAGCCCCTGAACTGTACGAGAAATGGGACTTTGGTCAATTGAGACCCTGAACTTTGTGAGAAATGGGACTTTGGTCAAGCGAGCCCCTGAACTGTGGGAGAAATGGTACTTTGGTCAATTGAGCCCCTGAACTTTGTGAGAAATGGGACTTTGGTCAATTTAACCCCTGAACTGTTGGAGAAATGGGACTTTGGTCAATAATAATTGAGCCCCTGAACTTTGTGAGAAATGTGACTGGTCAATTGAGCCCCTGAACTGTAGGAGAAATGGGACTTTGGTCAATTGAGCCCCTGAACTGTGAGAAATGGGACTTTGGTTAATTGAGCCCCTGAACTGTAGGAGAAATGGGACTTTGGTCAATTGAGCCCCTGAACTTTGTGAGAAATGGGACTTTGGTCAATTGAGCCCCTGAACTGTAGGAGAAATGGGACTTTGGTCAATTGAGCCCCTGAACTGTAGGAGAAATGGAACTTTGGTCAATTGAGCCCCTGAACTGTAGGAGAAATGGGACTTTTGGTCAATTGAGACCCTGAACTTTGTGAGAAATGGGACTTTGGTCAATTGAGCCCCTGAACTGTGGGAGAAATGGGACTTTGGTCAATTGAGCCCCTGAACTTTGTGAGAAATGGGACTTTGGTCAATTGAACCCCTGAACTGTGGGAGAAATGGGACTTTGGTCAATGAGAAATGGGACTTTGGTCAATTGAGCCCCTGAACTTTGTGAGAAATGGGACTTTGGTCAATTGAGCCCTTGAACTTTGTGAGAAATGGGACTTTGGTCAATTGAGCCCCTGAACTGTGGGAGAAATGGGACTTTGGTCAATGAGCCCCTGAACTGTGGGAGAAATGGGACTTTTGTCAATCGAGCCCCTAAACTGCGACTGGAAAAATGTGGCTCAAGGCATTTGTCTCCTGATCTTCTAGTGCAGTCCCTTAATATTCAATACTATTAGTTAGTAACACGACTCCTGTTCACTGATTGGCGAATAGAGTAGACCCAGTGCAGATAGATCCGTTTCTACACTGGTCACTGGCCTTATTTCTCCAGTCACATCTACTAACATGCTCCTGCAGCCCGATCGCGATTTAAAATGAATCGTAGGATGGTGCGTGTTTCACAGACGGGCAAACAGTGCAGACTATATGATATGCCAGCTCATCTGGGTCTACACTAGCTACATATATGCGGAAGAAACTGATTGAATGGGCTTTTACAACAGTTTATCAAGGTCATGTGATTAAAAAAATTGGGCATAGCCAGATTTTTTCAATCAGAGATGACTTTGATAAACGATTCTAAAATACATAGCCCAATTTTTGTTCAATCACAGATGACCTCGACAAACAGGTAAACCCATCCATTCAATTAGTTTATTCTGCCAATCAATCTGCTGTGTATTATGTCAGTGGATTGGAAATCAGCGGGCTGTTTCACTAAACTTTGTACAACTGAACTGTTTGTATTTAAGTGCAAATTGAGGATCGTCTGGAAATATTGATGGATATACATTTACTGAACATAGGCTGCCTATGTGCTCAAAACACGTAAATCCAACAATTGTTTACAAGAAATCATTGTTAATGTGAAATTTACAGACTCATAAGTTCGCACTTAGGAACATTTTAGTTGTACACAAGTTTAGTGAAACAAGTGCCCGATTATCATCATGGAACTCCATTAACACGAACAATTATCATGGTTACCGCATGGAGCCACTGGAGTAGAAAGGTCGGGACAAAATGGAAGCAAATAATTTGAATGATAGCACTTTATTATTGTGTGGGGAAATAATTTAGATCTTATTGAAGGCGGCGATGTCGACGGATTGTACGTAGTCCTCAAAGTTGGTGATAGATTCTTCAAGGAAATCTGTGCCCACCTGAAATTAAATGAATGTGAATGAGCCGTGAGCAAATAGTACCTAGACATTATGTTTGTAAAGCAGGGTACATCCCCTGGTATTATGTAGACAGTAACAAGAAATCGGTAGTTGCGGGTGGTTGGTTGGGAGCATGCGAAGGTAACTTAACGTTGAGGGAGAAGTCCTTACCAGAATCCCAATATCCCTGGTTTGTTCCTCAGGTACGTTTTTTAGAGAGTTTAGTTGAATCTAGTTATACCCGTTAAAAAAATAGCAGGTGAGAACCTGGCACCAGATCAGGCTATTCAAATTTCAGGACTGAATATGTATATGTTTGTAAATATACAGTTCTGATTTTGGTTACGATTCATCATGTAAAACAAGCAGATAAAATTGCATGGACAAGCTGGGTGCACTCGCACAAGGTGAATACATAATATGTCATAAAAATGGACAAGTGGTTCTTGTGAAGGCTGAGGTAATGTTAAAGCCAATGTTGTGAGACGATGGTGTGTATTGTTGTCGGCGGGACTAAGTAATTACCTTATCGTCCTCGACGACACAGGAGATCACCAGTTTCTTGATTCCGTACCCCACTTCCACTAGTTTTGCTGCAAAAAATGTAACAACCCTAAATATTCGGACATCATTTGAGAAACTCCTGTGAAATAGGGGCTTCCCAAAACAAATTGTATCCAAATACATTGTTATTGCGATAAACAAGTACAACCATACTATTAAGCCTAAATATTGGAACAGTCTTTTTTGTGGGAAATCAGATAGCCTTTCCTAGAATATCTAAATTTGAAAATGAAAGTATATGATGTTACCACTCATTTGAACCGTCTCGACGAGACGGTTCAAATGAGTGGTCACAACACATACATCTGTGCAGAAAAAATAAAAATATTTAAAATGTTCAGGCACAAAAAGTGTGTATCTTCAGCATCAAAAGGATCAACAATTAAATCTCGACTTTTTCGCCCGAAAGTACATATATGCAGAGTTCCAGTTAAGGTGCGTAATTTGGAGGTAAATATCTTATTTCTCCATCAAAAATGGCAAGTTGGGAGTGCTTTAAAATCGACTCAATGAGACGATTCTAAAGGACTCCCAACGTGCCATTTTTGATGAAGAAATAACAAAATTTCACCCCAAGTTGGTCAAATTACGCCCCTTAACTGGAGCTCTGTATATGTACATGTATGAAGTAGACATTCAACTATAAACAAGAAAATTAAATTTATGTATTCCATCACATTTACAAATCAATTACCTTTGAATCAAAGCATGATCAGGTATAGAACAGGTCCTTAAAACCAGCAAAGGACTGAAATTCCTGAAATGTGTTTGTGGATGACAAATAGTTTCTTTGTTTCTACAGTGGAAAGTGTTTCGCGAAAAATAAGAGCGGGAATTTCATAACAACAACAACAAATTATCAGACACCTATGAGAACTGGCTCAGATCATGACAGTTCCGCATATCTGATGCGGTTTGTTGATCTCCAACAAGATGCCCTCTATAGACAAACGGCATGTCGTTATCTGCCTAACAGTACTCAAATAAACAATCAGTGAAAAATGTCTGAGTGCTCGTTCTGGGCCGAATTGACAAGGGGGCACAAATGTGGAGTTAAAAAATTTTTTTTTGGAAAATCCAAAATGATAAATAGGGATTTCTATTCCGAGAATGGAAGCCGAAACCGAAGATTGTATTCATGCACGAATCGTGAATAATCGCGTCTGGCGGTTAATCGTCGCACCCTTAGACTACGGAAACATTTGCAATAACATAAATTTAGCACAAAAAAGTAAACAAAACATTTATCACACTGAAAAGTTGTTAGAACTATTTTTTATGGCGTAAGACCAGTGTTTTTAAAAGCTCAACACGCAAAATATGTGCTGTGACCGACATAAGATCATTTGCATAAAAGCTGTAAGACTTCAAATTTAGATGTTGGTTGTATAATTCTTCGCTAGCGCTAGAATAGTAAGAACAATACTACATACATGAGCCCCACAAAAGGCCGGTACATTCGATTGTGCGAACGAGCCGCTCGACCTCCTTCATATCGGTCTCATCATCCCAGGGTTTCACGTCCAGGATAATGTTGCTCTTGGCAATCAGCGTTGGCTCTGCAAAACGTGGAAAGTAAATGAGTGAACAACATCTGTGCACAACAATGATGTATTGCAAAATTAAAGATATCCTTCAATGGATATAGAAGTTATGGCAGAATTGAGAAACTACAGAAAAGTGTTTAACAAGAATTCCGCCACGGAAGCGGTATCGCGCCTGCCGAGGCATTTGACTGTGAACATTACAAGTAAATAAATGACCATGACCTTTGTGCGTAATGAAGCATCATCCGTAGACAAACATTAATATGAAATATTATCAAAGTCTGGCAAGGGGTTAAAGAGATATTGTGAAAAAACAATAACTTTAACGCATTTCCGTTACAAAACCGGTGAACATTAAAAGTAAATAAATGACCTGGATAATTTTGATGTGGGGGTGTGCGTAGTGAAGCATCATCCGTAGACAAACATTGATGTGAAATATTATCAAAGTCTGGCAAGGGGTTAAAGAGATATTGTGAAAAAACAATAACTTGAATGCATTTCTGTTACAAAACCGGTGAACATTACAAGGAAATAAATGACCTTGTCCTTCAAAATTTGGATGTGGGGGTGTGTGTAATGAAGCATCATCCCTAGACAAACATTGATGTGAAATATTATCAATGTCTGGCAAGGGGTTAAAGAGATATTGTGAAAAAACAATAACTTTAACGCATTTGCCTTACAAAAAAACCGGACGACGATGGAAAAAGTGCCGACTATAGTCGCGCCTCTGCTAAAGCAGGCGCGACAAAAACAATGTAGCAGAGCTCCAGATAAGCTGTGTATTTGCTTAAATACCCAATTAAAATTGCCAAAAACCCAATTGAAATCAGAAGTAGCAATACAACATTTGTGGTTTTTTATGATGCTGCAGAAAATCAGAAACAGACCAAAAATATAGCAAGTTTTATTATTTTCCATGAAAACACATCTTGGTATTTCATTAGAATTGTCTCCAAGGAGACAATTCTAATGAAATGCCAAGGCATGTTTTCATTTTGAAGCAAACTATTCAATAATTGCTGTCTGTTGATGTGTAAACAGTAGTGATTTTATTTTACCCAATTAGAATTTTGAAATACCCAATTCCTTCAGAAATGATGCAGTGACAATACTCAATTACTAACTCCTTATATGAAGCCCTGATGGGAGCGGGAGCCATAGTGTTACATTGTACGTCTAACTGCGGAGACCCAAACCAGACAGGTTTATCACCCGGTGTTCAAGGGCACGTACTGTTGGCCTTCTTGGCAGCGTACGCCTCCAGTCGCTGCTTTCTCTCCTCAGCCGCTGCCTCAGATTCCTCTTCCTCCTCGGACGATGAGCCGAACAAATCGTCCATATCGTCGTCGTCATCGGCCGCCTTTGATGGCGCGGCCGCACTGCCGGCGGGACCGTACGAGTCGAGGGGCTTGCCCACTCCAGGGAAGCTGCAGACGAATAAGAATGCGGTGAATGAGGCGAAAAAATACACAAAAGTATTGTGTGAATCCTAGTTATTTATCTGTAGGATGTTTTGATTGATTAATTTTGATTGTGATTAATTGATTGGGGTTCGTCCAGTCAACAGCCAGGGGCCTATTTCATCAACATTGCAAAGTATACTTTCCTAGCAAAGTATACTTTGAGGGAGAAATTTTCAATTTTTATTATACTGAATTTATTACATTATCACAGCCAATTTTGGCTGTGATAATGTAATAAATTCAGTATAATAATTCTGCATAGTTTTAATCATCAAATATATGCAATCGTTAGTTCTGCATGAAATAATGCATTTCTGAAAAATCAATGATTGCTCCCTCAAAGTATACTTTGCTAGGAAAGAATACTTTGCAATTTTGATGAAATCGGCTACTGGTCATATAAAAAGGAATTAACAAGATTTTCTATTAATTTGTACTAAAAGTTTCAGGCAGAAGGAATCTATAAAATAAGCATTTCAATTTTTTTTTAAATTTAATGGCAGACTCCCATAAATCCCAAAATGTCTTGTGCTTAACCGCTCGTGGTGAAAGGAGAGATACCTGGTTTTGTCGGCACCGTACGACTTGATGTGGTTGTACCATCTCAGGGCGTTGACCAGATCGGTGGCCGGAGCACCAGACATGGCGGCAAACACAACGGCATCTGCCTGCGACAGCTGGAAGCTGAAACATAAACGACATACAGCCACATGGTCAATACAATGCTATAGTTCTATAGAATAAAAATACTTTCAATGATCAATCCGTCATTATATATCGTCGAACTGCCAGAAATCGGTCACTGCCTGTTTCCGGTCGGCCCCGGAGATTTAAAAAAAAATTGCTTATTTTTTACGACAACACTGGTTGCGCGCGCACCACATTGTTTTCGCTGACTACCGAGCTGTCAAAGTTGTTTGCTGCGTGAAAATGGAGATTAGAAAGGTAATAACTGTTATAAAATCATGCCAAGTCCTAATTTAATGCATTTTCACTATGACCAAAAGTTCCCATTCATAAAACACCAAAAAAATCCTCAAAATAACAAGTTTAACAAATTTTTAATTCACCGTCTGCTAAAATGGATATTTTCCAGGGCCCATGCACTTGCCAAGCGGTGTCAATGTACAGGTGTTGGCCAAAAGTGAGAGACAATTTATACAGTTGAGTTATCAAAATTATTTTTTTTCACCGATGATTTAGGCATATGTGTGAATGAGATATGCTTTTATGCATAGGTAAGAAGGTGTATCATGTACTTAGTGCACTTAATTGTGTCTTTCAGCGCAATGTGGCTGCCAGGCTGCCGTACAGATCATCCTATGATCCTCAAGATTTAACCAGGGCCTACATAGCCGTTAAAGAGACTTCCATGCCAATACGGAAAGCAGCACTGTCATTCGGTGTACCATATTCTACTGTATTTGATGGTTAATGGGAAAATCAGTGTTGATGTTGTGAAGTCAGGCCCGCCGCCAATATCTCGCTGGAACAAGAAGCTCTATCATCCAGTCATGTAACAAAGTTGTCTGAATGAAGTGGGTTATGGTTACAGCAGACAGGAAACCATGAACTTGGCGTCTGACTATGCAGTGTTTTTAGGTTTACGGGACAAGGAGCACCCATTTACAGATAAGTGGCTGTATAACTTTCTTCAGCGCTGGCCTGATCTCAAAGTGAAAAAGCCCCGTAGTTTAGAGATTGCGCATGCCAAAAGTGCAACCCGTATGGCTGTTGATAATTACTTCACAGAATTGGAGAAAATCATGGTGAAGCATAATCTCAAAGATAAGCCCCACCTAATTTATAACATTGATGAGAAGGGACTCTCAACAGAACACAAACCTCCCAAAATTGTAGCTGGTAAACACAGCAAAACGCAAGCAGTAACATCTGGCAGATCTAAAAATGTCACACTAATCGGTTGCGTGAACGGCGTGGGCCAGCAGGTGCCACCCTTCTTCGTTTTCCCAGGTGCCAGGATGTTTGACACGTTGATGACGGGAGCCAGCCCCGGAGCCGATGGTACAGTGTCACCAAGTGGGTGGTCCAACACCGAAATATTCACTCATTACATGAAACACCATCTACTCCAATACTTACCAGCCAGAGATGAAAATTGTCCTGCGCTTGTCCTGTATGACGGCCACCTGAGTCACGTATCATTGGGATTGATAGAGTGGGCAAAGTCAGAAAACATAGTATTATTTGTTCTACCACCACACTGTAGCCACCTGCTCCAACCATTGGATGTGAGCTGTTTCGGGCCTTTTCAAGTTGCGTGGAATGCGGCCTGCCATCGCCACATGCGTGAGACAGGGGGTTCATCGGTTACGAGGTCTGTAAGATTGCCTGCAAGGTATACTCGACTACATTGTCTGTCAGCAACATTCAGTCAGCATTTCGAAAATGTGGTATATATCCATTTGACTCGCATGTTGTTAGTGACGAGCAAGTGGCACCATCTACAACATTCAACGTGACTGAGAACCCTGCACTGACAGTGGCTGACGTGGCAGCATCTCAATCAGCTGAAGGATTTCTACATGATAAAGGTGGTAAAGTCTTGACAAATGTAGGTAAGAATGAAATGAAAGTAAGAAATACATTGAGTAAATTAGTCGGAGGAAAGGCGATAACAGAGGATAGAGTAGTGCAACAAATAAAAGAACATAAAGACAATCATACTACGAAGGACAATAAGTGTAAACCACAAGAACATGTGAAGAAATCAAAACGAGTGATTTTGAAATCTCCCACGCCCGGCCCATCTGGCATTGTAACTAAATGTGCGAGGAAGACACATATTGAAGATGTCGACAGTTCAGACGAAGAAACCATTTCTGAAGCGGAAAAGTGTGTAGTCTGTAAGAGGCACAGTCCGGACAAACAAAAGAGGCCATACATCATTTTAGTCACTTGGGGTGAATGTGAAAAATGCAAACGGTGGGTCCATTTGGCACTTTGTACACCAGTGAGAGTAATTAGGCGTGGGGACACATTTTTGTGCCCACACTGTGATGCTGCCATCACTCCAACCCAGGACTAAGTACATGAGTACCTATACATTGTAAATAAGGTAAATCAGTTATTTGAAGTTAATTCGAGTTACATTTACAATAATTTGACTTTTCCAAAGACTTAATAAAGTTTCATTGTGAGTGTGTGTTATTTTGGGCATATCCTGTAGATGTCGTAAAATTGACCGAAAACCGGTTGTGAATTTCTGCAGTATTGGAAAGTGGGTCACCGGTGTTCACAGATGATTACTGGACATATTTCAAGGTAATCTTTGTTAAAGTTACAATTTTATAACAATGAAATGTTGTATTATAAGTGTGTATAAAATTAATTTCATGACATGTCTTTTAATTAAGAATTATGTTGATAAACATGCTAGGTGACCGATTTCTGGCAGTTCCAGGCTATATTTCATAATTTTTTCACAGCTTTATCTACAACTTACAAGCCTCAACTTTCAAAATTAGCAGTATTCATATGTAGAGGTGTTTATGAGTTATGTGACCAGTGGAGATCCAGATCAGCCTGTGCATCCGCAGTCACCATTCTATCAAATTATGAAACCCCATTCAAGAACAAGTGTGCACCGACCCGGATGTTTTAAGGACTACCCCAAATTGAACATTGGTCGATGAAACCAATCATCATAAATTTACCCTTCAATGTAGCTTCGTTCAGCAAGATATTCATTAAGGCTCTGCTTGCCACTCGTAGATTTCAAGTCACCAAAACCCATTTTTATTTAGCTGACGAAGTGTTCACGTGGTGGTCGTAACAGCGAGGTGTGCAGAAAAGAACATCCGCACCGGCTTCACATTCTGTGTAGACTATTGTATCGGAATACGGAAGTAAGTTTATTTCAGGAATAACACGGCATAAAGTAAAGTTAATGAGGGAATGATGGTTGCCGGTATACAGAGTGATATTTAACAGTTTCAAGTTACAATTTACTATTCTAACTCAACCGTACCTACCTACCGACAATATCTGCAAGGGCTATCAACAGATGGGCATTGGTGTGCCTATATAATAGAGAGGCAGAACATACAGAGAAAATAAAGTAAAGTTAAATTTAATCAGTATCAACCCAATACAAGAGGACTATGACTGAATGTAATGGCTAATGTATCTAACTACAACGAGATATACCAAACATATATGCATGTGAACATATACAAAATTAATAGTTACCGAATGATTCATTTTTAATTTCTTGTTCAAAAGATCACTTTACATTCACTGCAGAATTGGTGTTATTGTTGTTGTTATTGTAACGGAAATGGTACCATGTGTAATCATGAGTTGAATGTGGATATAAATATACCGATCGAGAGCATCGTGCTCCGGTAGCGCAGTTGGTTAGCGCGTCCTGCTGGTATTGGGAAGGTCCCGGGTTCGATCCCCGGTCGGTGCACATTTTTTTCCATTGCATTTCCCCTATCTGGTTACATTTGGGGGCTCGTCCAACCCTCATGAGTGTCGGTGGGCTCTCTAGAGGGGTGAACTTGGGGTGAGTTTCTTCGTAATTGACGAAACTCAAAGATAACGGGGGAGGAGTGTAACGGAAATGGTACCATGTGTAATCATGAGTTGAATGTGGATGTAAATATACCGATCGAGAGCATCGTGCTCCGGTAGCGCAGTTGGTTAGCGCGTCCCGCTGGTATTGGGAAGGTCCCGCGGGTTCGATCCCCGGTCGGTGCACATTTTTTTCCATTGCATTTCCCCTATCCGGTTACATTTGGGGGCTCGTCCAACCCTCATGAGTGTCGGTGGGCTCTCTAGAGGGGTGAACTTGGGGTGAGTTTCTTCGTAATTGACGAAACTCAAAGATAACGGGGGAGGAGTGTAACGGAAATGGTACCATGTGTAATCATGAGTTGAATGTGGATGTAAATATACCGATCGAGAGCATCGTGCTCCGGTAGCGCAGTTGGTTAGCGCGTCCCGCTGGTATTGGGAAGGTCCCGCGGGTTCGATCCCCGGTCGGTGCACATTTTTTCCATTGCATTTCCCCTATCCGGTTACATTATATTCATTTATGCAGGTGTTTTGCTTTGGTTTTCTCCATAAGAACACATGTTAAAACAGCAAACTTTGATACATTCACTTAGGCATTTATATTTTGAATTATGTCACATAATCACATGAGCATCATTATTTAACACCTTAGGATTATAAATATATGTTTATTTGTCCTAATATTACTTTCTAAAGATATTTTAAAATGCCTGTAAATCTATATAACATAAGGATAAAGACCGAGTCAGTCACCTAGTGGAAATGTAGGTCAGCTGATTGCAGGGAGCATGTTCATTGGCTTTTGGAATTTGAGACATGCTAACATTAATGGGATTTATTAATGAAAGTATCTCCGTGTCATCTGAGCCCATTAGGTATTCAAATATTTCAAATTGAGAAAACAAGCTACGTTCCGGAAAAAAATGAAAACAATTGTTCAAATAAGTTCTCTCTCATTGTATTGTAACCTATCTATCTATCTATACATAATGCTTCACGCCCCTTGCGGGTATTATGAGCATGAGAACGTGCACGTCGGATGTTTTAGTAGAAGGAAAGGGTGACAAGTAAAAACATGTTGGTGGCTAAGAGTAAGAGGAAATAAAGTGATAGTTGGTTAGTGAAGCATGAAAAAGACAAAAGAGAGATAAAAGCAACCGGTTCCGGTCTCCTAGCAATGGGCCAGCTGGCCGACTGCCTGTTTAAATTGAACAGGGTCGGTCAATATGGCAATATTGTGAGGCAAGGAGTTCCAGAGAACAACAGTGTGCGGAAAAAAGGAAAATTTGTAGTAATTTGCAGTGGTATGACTTTGTCTGATGGAGAAAGGGTGCATATTTCTTGTCAGTCTCATGGGCTGCTGCAGGTACGAGGGCAATGTGACAGCTACCTGATGGTGGTAGATTTTGTGGAACATTGCCAATCTTGAGTCAGTACGCCTGTCAGTTAATGTACGCCATCCAAGGCTGGTAGACTGGTTTGCATGCTGGTCACACTGTCGTATGTAGAATAATTATGCTTAACCCACCGAACTGCCCGTCTCTGAACCATCTCAATTCTATTTGTATTGTTGTGTGTGTAGGGCGACCACACCGTAGATGCATATTCAAGCTGAGGCCGAACTAAAGTTTTATATGCAAGTTCCCTGACTTTTTCATTTTTATTTTCAATGTTACGTTTTAGAAATCCCAGAGTTCTGTTTGCCGAATTGGTAATACGATTTATGTGAGTGTTCCATGTTAAATTTTGAGAAATGTCAACTCCAAGATATTTAGCATCATTTACTGTTGAAAGAATTTGTCCATGAAGTATATAATTATGTTTTATCGGATTTTTGTTTCTTGTAATGTTCATGACTTGGCATTTCAGTGGGCTAAACTCCATATCCCATTTAGTTTCCCATATGGCGAGGCCATCAAGGTCGTCTTGGAGAGATTTGCATGCATATTTGTTATCAAGTGTTATGTAAACTGCTGTATCATCGGCGAATAAACGGACTTGTGATATAATTGTGTCTGGAAGGTCATTTATGTGGAGAAGGAAAAGCAATGGGCCGAGTACAGAGCCTTGTGGGACACCGGAGGTAACAGGGACTTCAGATGAGGTTTCACCTTCTAGGACAACGGTCTGAGATCTAACAATTAGGAAAGAATGTATCCAGTTTAAGGTCAAGTCTGAAACACCATGTTCTTGAAGTTTGAAAAGCAGTTTTAGATGGGTCACCTCATCAAATGCCTTACTAAAATCTAGTAGGACAAGATCAGCTTGTTTGCCTTGTGTTAGGGTGCGGGCCAAGTCATCAATAAGCTGGATTAGTTGTGTCTCACAAGAACGCCTTTCCCTGAACCCATGCTGTAAGTCATACAAGATGTTATACTTATTGAAATGAGAGGTGAAGTTAGAGGCTACAATGTGTTCCATGAGTTTGCATAGGATGCAGGTCAAGGAGATAGGTCTGTCGTTTGCTGGGTTACTGGCGTCGCCTTTTTTGTACAAAGGGGCGACATTTGCATTGGTCCAGTCTGAAGGTAGTTTGCCATTGCAGAGTGATTTCTGAAAGATGAGTTGTATTATGTCAAAAATCTCATCTTTCAGTTCTTTAAGTATTAATGGTTTGATGTTGTCGGGTCCAGCTGCTTTGTCTGTTTTTAGACCGCCAAGAAGTTTGTAGACACCAGCTGCACTAATGTGTATGGGAGGCATTTTGGGGTACTTACTGGTGTGCGACGTTTCTTTCGAGATACATAGGCGTCTAATGGTGCGAAGGCATGACTGACCAAGTGAGTGCAAGGGGGGGGGGGGGGGGGGGGGGGGGGGGGGGGGGGGGGGGTGGGGGGGGGGGGGGGGGGGGGGGGGGGGGGGGGGGGGGGGGGGGGGGGGCGGGGGGGGGGGGGGGGGGGGGGGGGGGGGGGGGGGGGGGGGGGGGGGGGGGGGGGGGGGGGTGGGGGGGGGGGGGGGGGGGGGGGGGGGGAGGGGGGGGGGGGGGGGGGGGGGGGGGGGGGGGGGGGGGGGGGGGGGGGGGGGGGGGGGTGGGGGGGGGGGGGGGGGGGGGGGGGGGGGGGGGTGGGAGACAGACTGAAATTGCCGGTTTAAAATATTTGCTTTGTCACTGTTGCCTGACAGGACATTACCAGTGATTTGGTATTTTAGTGGTGCAATACCTTGAGTTTTGTTTTGCATTTTTTTGTATCATACTGTATACTTTTGTTGAGTTAAAGTATGTTGAGTTTTCCTCCTGGTTTAATTCAAGTATATTTTCGAGGTAGTTATTATATGCATTTTTTATCTTCTGTTTTATTATTTGTTTAATTTCAGTAAATTTCTTCTCAAGATCATTTGTCTTGTTACCTTTTAGTTGTTTGAAAAGTTTATCTCTCTTCCTGATTAGCCTTTTGACCTCTTGTGTTACCCATGGTAGTGATCGTTTACTGCTGCATCGCTTCATTGGTACAAACGTTGTTATGCCAGAGTGTAGTGTGTTTTTAAACTTCGACCAAACTTCATCTACGGAAAGAATCTCATGGTATGATAAGATATCTGGCTGTCTGCTTTATTTTCATTCATAAATTGTTTGAAACCATCCCAATTTGTTTTTCTGTAAAATGGTATATCTCTAGGAGTCTGTTTACTGGAAATGGGTTTTAGTTGTGCTGTAGCGATAACAATATTATGATCAGATATGCCAGAGTGAACCTGGGTATCATCCACTAGGCTCTCATTGGATGTCAGGAATGGGTCAAGAATGTTCTCAAATCTCGTGCTTTCATTTACCATCTGAACTAGGCTGTGGTCATTTAATAGACCAATGAAATGCTCATAAATATGTTGCAAGCCACAACCTGTCTGTATAGAGGATATGTGCTCAACCGGATGGTGGTTTGTTGTCACTCAAAGGCGTTGTGTTTATTGACTTATGTATAGTGGTTTATCCGGAGGTATTTAGAAAATAGCCATTGTCGCGTATACCGGGTACGTGACCAGCATACACGACAACGTACGGTACCTGTATAATAAGTTGAATGTGTAGGCTCGTTCAATCTAGATCCATTATGGTACACGGGTAGTGGCTATTAGGATAGAAAATAGGAACTCGAACAGATGTATAGTTTATGGATGATTATTGGTGTTTAGATGTTACAGCACAATTGAAGAATATATTTAAATGTATTAGAGTATATGTTTAGTAATATTGGATGTAAAACCAACCCCACCCCTTTATTGGTTTAGTGCATTTATTACAGAACCCCCCAGCCAAAGGTGAGTAATAGGCTACCCCCGAGATTTAGGGTTGACCAATAGTGGGCAGCCGCATGCTTCAAACTTGGCGATAACTCACCTTTATGTAAGAAAGCAAACCGGTCAGTAAGAGTGAACGTAAGTGGCATAATCTCGAACCGAAAATGGATATACTGCTCTGGGTTACACATTACAAGAAATAGTCTATCATGAAATGTATAGAGACGTGCTAATTCGATAGTAATACCTTGACACTATAACCCATGCCCGCCGACAACTGCTCGGAAACCCACACACATGTACATGCAGCATTATTCGAGGCTACATGGACATGTATGAGGGTTGCAATGAAATATCATATTGACGCAGCTCAGGGTGTACATGGGGTCACAGGGTCAGTGCATTACCCGTTACAGTCAGGGTTGGCCGGGAAATACCGGGGGCGGGAATTCCCGTCCCGTGAAATACTCCCCAAAGTGGGAAATACCGGGAAATACCGGGAAATATGAATGTTGATGTTTTTATTTGATAATTAAGTTATTTAAATTAAGTTTTAAGCTCAGTAATAGTTAATTAAACAATCAACAACTTAATAATTAGATATAGGGGTTAATTACAATGTATAGATCTGTTTCATTCCCAACTAGGGGTACTCATCAGGTGGAGTATTTGGCAACCATGACATTTATGCTACATGTCATGAAAAAAATGTACTTCGCTCTCACTATCACCATATTTGCATGTATGGAAATATCTTTCGGTTACAGGAGTTTTGCTGTATCGTCCTTTCTCAATTCCAAACATATGAATCAAGCAAAATTGGAAATTAATTCTCCATAGGTAGACAAATGTAGTTTTCTAGTTTGTATAATGCTTTAAACGTTTTAAATGTTCTTAGTTTTCCAATGTATTTTTGTTTCACCATTTTTTAATAAATTAAATTAAGAGGTATTCTGTCAAGAAGCTTATGTTTAATGGCATTAGTTAGTCGTTTTATTGAGATGATAGCTTTGTTTTGCCTATCTAATCAAACCCAATAATGCGCAGTTCTACGCGACTTTGCATGCAGTGTCTGACGGTTACAGCTATAATTATATTTTTAAGGACACTTTTGTACTTAGGTTTTCATCACCTTTCTCATGTAATTTGGACCAGTACTTAACAGTATTTGCAATAGCACTACTTACCAAGGGATATCTACCAAGTTTACTTTTCGTAGCAATATTACAAGCATATTTTCCAACACCTATTAAATTACACTAAATTACAAAATTTAATTTGTATCTTTTCAGATATTATATATGATCATACTTTGTCTCCAATTAAAACACTGTGCCATTTTTGGCGGGAGACATACTGTCTCCACGCTATTGGGATCGTGATTCTGGCCGTTTGCACGGGTCTACTTTCGGAAGTGGCTCTCTGTTCATCGGGGGACGTCTCAATAGGCTCAATTTGCGTTCGCAATTAACAACAGTCAGGTAACATTTAAAGTCAGCGAGTGAACTGAAAGCAAGTTATTAATAGCAACGGCAATGCTCAACATTATGTGTAAAATAGTTGGCATGCCCAACTTTACTTTTGAAGAGAACAAATTGCTGTTATTGAGACGCCCCCCGTATCGTGTACCACGCAGTCGCATGTTCATTCGCGGTCGTCTCAATAGGCTCAATTTGCGTTCGCACAGCAGTCAAGTGATGTGATTATACTGAACAAAGTAGTGCCAACAATTAAACTATTCTACTACCGTTCGTGGTTGTCGATCTATCTAATTCGGTTTCTGGAAAGTTCCATTCTATCAATGGCTGGTAAAATAATGTGTATTTGTTAAAATGAAACCGGAAATGTTTATTTTTGTAATAATATTAATGCGCCGTAGTATTTCAATGTGGCCTAGAGGGATGTCGCAATTGATAAATAGCCCAGGCAAAAACGTCCTCATTTACGACCTGTGACGTAGTATTTCAATGTCGCACTAGAGGGATGTCGCAATTGATATATAGCCGGGGCAACAACGTCCTGATTTACGACCTCCAATGTTCCTATCATCGAGGCGCTTTGACGAGAGCATTTCATGATCCAGATCGCTGTTCAGAACAAAATAATCGCGACAAAACTTTGAAGATTTGGATTTCCATTTTGAAATTGGCATTCGCAGTTTTTTGCGAGCGGCTTTGATTTTAACTAGCATTTTTCAGAAAGCACTCGCATTTTGCGAGTATGCGAGTGCCAAATTCGAGCCCTGGAGTATGCAAATTCACAAGTGGCTACTTGTCTCCCGCCAGTCAGCACTTTCAGTACTTTGATTTATCTATACCACTAAATTTCAGTATATATTGGCACCAAGTCTCAGAACAGTACAACAATATTGGTGTAATACAAGCATAGAATAATCAAAACTGGAGTGCTGGTAATATATGGGACACTTGAAACTTTCGTCTCAGCATAAGCATTACTTTATGTGCTTTATTACATAATTGACTAACACCTCTTGGTAATATACCTCTGATTTGTTGATGATTAAAGGACAGTGAAGTATTTCGAAATTAAAACATTGACAACTATATGCAATACTAGTGTTGGCGGTGGTGTATTGCACCACATTTCCTTCGATCACAAGAGCTTGGCTGTGCACATACTTTAGTTGTTCTGAATTTCTAGTCCCAAGTTAACTCAAATAGTTACAATGTGATCTATGGTGGTTCATTCGGGACACTTCGTCCCGTCATTTCACAGCCGCGTGAAGATGACAAGTTCACCATCGCCTGCGCTAATCTTGCCAATATTTGGTAATGTTTTTATTTCAAAATACTTGAATATCGTGCTTGAAAGCAAGCAGCTTGATTGGCTGTGCCTGAGCTGTGTTACAGCTCAGGCACAGCCACTCAAACTGCTTCATTTTGAGTTGAGGCTGCTAATAGATGTTCACCAAACATTGACATATGTGCAAGCTTAAGGTTGGTGTGCCCCTTGTAAAGAATATGGAAATCTAAAAAAAAAAACTACTCATAAAACCAAACCTACTTACACCAATAAATCAACGTATCCACGATATGCTGTAAATAGAAAATAAGAAGCACATGTTTGTGTTTTACATGTATAATTTGGCTTCTACACACCTGTGCAGAGACGTAAATATGTATACATGTCCTACATCAAACGTATTTGCATATTACAGGTGTGTGTGCATTTTTATTGGTAGCAGTATCTGCATACTGACTTACATATCACATTCATATGGTTTATTTATGTCAGTTGCTATTGTTTTATTACTAAGAATTGTTATTAGATTTCCATTGACGTTAAATGGGGCCACAAGAAGGGTACACTTAACTACCTTATTGTTTTATTAGTAAGAATTGTTATTAGATTTCCATTGACGTTAAATGGGGCCACAAGAAGGGTACACTTAACTACCTTAAGGTATTAGGTCATATATATATATACATACACTTGGCTTCAATGATAATTGCTTCATAAGAGTGATGTGATATATGAATATATGTATAACATATGTTAATATTGTCGTGTTACATATTTTACTTTTTGGTGTAATATAATTGATAGGAGTCCGTTCTCCTGGTTTTTTCTACATGTGATTAGTTACAATATATCATATGTTCTACTTCACATGTTGTGTTCTTTGTCAAACGGCAGAATAGGTGAAACTGGCTCATGGCTAGAACACACAAAGATGGCCGACTTGGCTTTGTTTCTACCCTCAGTGGAACTTGAATGGATTTTGATTTGTTAATTTTGCAACCAAATCAATCGTCACAAACTGATTTTCAGACAAGTCCATTTACACTGTTTGCTTTGTGCAGCTCAACTAAGTAATATTTAATTTATTACAGTATTTTCACTACTCAATTTGAATATCAATGCGTATTTTCTCATTGTTGTGAGTATTTTGTACTCCCACTGTTGATAATCAATGTGTATTCTGCTAAAATATATGCGTAAAACATGCACACCTTATCTGGAGCTCTGGAGCGTGATATGTAATGATGGTAGCTATACCGCAGCTGTCTTGTCCCAATTTTATCATTGACCAGCCAATACATGGATGGTCATTCTGTATGTTCCACGTTTTTCTGCCCACGAACTTTTGGCTATTAAACGCATTAAATCTAAAAAATATTTAACTCTAAGTACTTTTTAATTAATAACAAAAAAAGTCACCCGGCCTCCCCAAAAAATCATTCGATCAAATTCCATCAAATATTGATTTTGTTGCGAAAAAAATATTTTCCTATGGTTAATTTAACATGGGGGCTAACAATTAATTTTCTTAAATAATTTTGGAATTTGTTGACCGATTTTTAAAATATAACTTTTGTTTTCTTAGTTACATCATTTCCCAGCTACCTAGCCAGGTTTTGAAGTTAATTTCCAAAATTTTCATTTTTCGACAAACCCGGTGAAGCTCCAGCTCTTATTTGCCCCATGTTAAATTGCGATAGTAATTTTGTTTCCCAATACAATCATATTTGATGGATTTTCATAAAATAAAAAATATTAGGGAGTGTGACTTTTTTATTATTGATGAAAAAGTACTTACATTTAAATATTTTTTAGATTTAATGTGTTTAATAGCCAAACGTTAGTCGGCAGCAAAACTTGGAACAGACAGTAAGTGTTATCCCATTGAAATCTAAGGATATTTTTCTGGTTATTTTTGGTTATTTCTCCGGGCGTGCTGAAATTTACACCAATGTAGACCCAGATCAGCCTGCGAATCCACGCAGTCTGATCAGGGTCTACAGTGTTTGCAATTTTGTCTACATATTATTAAGAGTTAACGCGAGTTGTTATCAGGAGGTATGAGCATTCTGCCTGATCAGGATCTACACTGGTAACTCGTGGAACAATGCCGGTTTTGTCAGATCCAGGCATGAAGTTCACTACGTAGTCCATGTCGCCATGACGGGTAACATAGGGAACATCGGCGACTATTTTAGTTTGTATGCACGACAGTACGGTGACCGGTTCATTGTGACTATAAGTGTGTTGTCACTATGTCTATACGTCACGGACCACGGCGCCGCCACCCCGTCAGCAGAAGACAGGACGACCCTGTGCCGACTGCCGTCCTTTCGCAGCACGTGTACGTCATGTGAATTCTGACAGCAGACCATAACATTGTCGTCCCCGTCAACCGCCAGCCCGCTTGGATTATGCATGTCCTTGTACTCCACACTGTAAACCAGGTCCCAGTTATTGGTGAAGCACGCTATACGACCTTTGGCAATACAGTCAGTGACAAACACGTGTCCCAGTGCACCGAGAGTTATGTTGTATGGATATGTAAACGAGCCTGTACCGCTGGCGTCCAGTCCGATACACCGGGCCACCGTGCCGCGCCTGTCCAGGACCTGCACATGGCCGCTGTCGCCGGGTGAAGTCACAGTGACGTAGATGTGGTCTCTGTGGACGGCCACGCCCCAGCACGGCAGACTGGTGTTGATGGTGCGGCCGGCCCGGAGTGCGCCGTCAACGTGGATCCACTGGAGCTGAGTACTGTTGTACATTGACATGATTGCTTCATTGTCGCCGTCGGCCGCCACATCAAAGAGCAGAGCTTGTAACTTCAGGGTTGTCTGTACGGTAAAGTTTCTATCAAGAAGGATGACATGCAGCTGTCCGTAACAAGCGAGAATTATCCTCCCGTCTGGCAGTACTGCCGACCCACTGATGGCGCTCTCAGGAACGTTAATGTCGGTCGACGACTCCACTTCCATGTCGGTGAATGACCTCCGGTTGGACTCGCGGCGGACTGGACCAGATGCAGACCCTGGTATATCTACACCATCGGCCTTCGACGTTCAATTTCCATCGTGCCTAATCGGTCAACACCAGTGAGCACATCGGCCAATGCACGTAACGACTGGAATGTAATATTGACCGTAGTATATATATCCTGTTCCAGATCAGACACCATGGGTTCGAGCGATTTTAAAGTTTTGCACATTTTGTGAACAGCAATTACACTGGTTACACCATCTTCCACGGCTTTAGCCTCGTTAGCAGTCCTCAGCTCTGTATCCATTATGGGGATCAGAATGTCGTACACCTTGACATGGTCCAGAATGACGTCCTTCTCGACCGTGACGACTTTGTTCATATCTGCCAGCATTTCCATTGCCAGTCGTTCTACCAGTTCTACAATGTCCGTCTTAAACTGATTCACCTCGTCTTCAAACGACTTTTGTAACTTCATCAAATCCTCGCCACTCTTCTCCCGCCCATTCTTCAGATTCCCGATCCGATCTCTCAGTTCATTGACCCCACGACCTTGGCCAGTCGCTGTCCGTGTCCAGCCACCGCGTCAGAAATGGACGTTACCTGACATTTCCAGTGACTGATAACTTTACATGTTTCACATAAAATGACGTCATGTTTCTCGCAATACCAGCGGATATCTTTCTCCGAGTGCACCTCACAATATGTCAGAGGAAGTCTCACATTGCGTCCACCAATTAACGACAAGCCACACACGTAAAGAAAGGTGTGATTTCTGGACATTTTGAAACTTTTGTGACTCGCGACACAGTCTGTACACATATACTCGTCACACTGCCGGCATAACATGTCCGCGTCTGTAACCAGTCCCGTCTCTTTACACGGACCACACTTCTTCACGTTAACTTTCGACATCGTGTCACTATAGTTCCGCCCTCCAACACTCGCCATTGTGAAGTCTTGTTTACACTGAGATTACGTATCGACTACAATGCACGCTAAATCCGTATCAGAATGATACGAGCCGTCAGGTTTGTATTAAAGGCCCTGAACGGCTCAGTATTACAATTTTCCGATTTTTTCAAACACAAAAACATGTTTGGCAACTGATTTAGTACACAAAACTAACATATACTGCCTACTAGATACATCTCAAGTCTTGAGATTTACATCTTAATCGCAATGTGAAGACAACAAAAACTTGTTTTGTGTACCACTCAGTGCAAAATATCAATATTGACAAATTAATTCCCGTAACCCAACGGCTTCGGCTCGGAAGCGAGTCGATAAACTCCGGCTATCGGAATTCAAAGGCCGCGAATCAGGGAGTTGGGCAGTTGACCCGAGCTTCTATCGGAAAATCGATCGGACATTGAACACGCACCTGCTGTTTGTTTATCAACAAATATTGATATTTTCATCGACTACAAACTCATTTTTGTACCAAAATGAATGCAAACAGTTTCAAAGTGTGTGTAAATAGAAACCTGTTGGATTTATGTGTGGGAAAACCCAATAGGAGGCCAAATTCGGCAACTTGAGCCGTAGTGGGGCTTTAAGTTTAACGCGTATGTTCGAAAAAGCGGGCATGGTCGAGTACCAACCACAATATAATTATTTGAAAACAGATGAGCCGGATCGTAGCCAGCCGTTACGCTACATTTAAACGTTTCTCTATTATTGTCCCGTTAAAGGTGCATGCCCACTCAGTAGGCATTTAAACTGTTCTTTATAGGAATTTAATAAGTGTATAATTGTGTCAATATTACACCAATTCTAAAAATGACGAGTGTCCGCTATACGGATATAATCATTTAGTAATATGAGCCGCGTCGCGAGAACACCTGTCTTTGTGAGTCTAACGACGTCACAAGATATGACGTCGTGAACTTAGCTGACGTAATTTCAGCCGAGATTTCCAATTATCAACGTTTGTCAGAACGCCGTGTTAGCGTTGTTCCGTTGTGTTAAAGTTATCTAACGAACAGAATATATATATAATCTGGCATATATGGGTGTGAAAAAAGCGAAACAGTCTTCGATCTGTCATGGATCCTGTCTGAGAATGTATTGGATGAACGTTAGACTTCCGTACGGTCGTACGATCGAAATCCACCATTTTTATTCGAAACGGGCACAGCTTATATTATGTTTTTATTAGCAATAATGGCGTAAGTGTAATTTTCTTTTATGATTTTGCTGCCGATATCACATATAAAAATGTTTGTCCGTTATTGATATGTGTTTTTTATGTTCCGTTATTTTGACATATACAATGTACTATTTTCTTTGACACAGTTTACATATAATTGTCCACATTAACTGCTATCGACCACCATTTACAGGTGAACACACTGTGTAAGCTACATTTTTTATTTACATACAGATGGTCGGCAGCATATTTGTTGACCGTTGTAGCCTGGGCCCGGTTTCCCGCACAACTATATGTTTCAGATCTGGTTAACTTGACG
The DNA here is from genome assembly GCA_029237695.1 of Conchocele bisecta. Classification (NCBI taxonomy): domain Eukaryota; kingdom Metazoa; phylum Mollusca; class Bivalvia; order Lucinida; family Thyasiridae; genus Conchocele; species Conchocele bisecta. The sequence continues at coordinate 54,611,611 of CM055281.1, forward strand.
CGAATGTTCAGTTTATTGCTCAATTATTTCTTTCTAATATACATGTAATGTATAAAATTAACATTTATCGCAACATTTGTCTGCAAAAACAACAAAGCTGTTACGTTTTGAATGTATGGGTATGAATAAACACAACACGACTATTCTTGATTATAGTTTTATATACTAAGCATCTAAAGCACGGATATGTAATTCAGTGTAAGGCCGGAATAGGTGTTCCTGTAGCTGCTATTGTAGAGGTTTAAATACAGTGTATTCCAGCAGCCTAGAAGTGTATACTGGCTTATAGGTAGACAGTGTATGTATGTTAGTAAATACATAACATCCCCCTTTCTTTATTAAAGTTTTATAGCGAAAACTTTTAACAGTGTCAGCTTGATGCAAGGATCAGCGTTCTGGATTTCTGTCTCTTAAAATTAGTGGTGTGCAGTCTTCACTGACCATGGCTATATCATGAAAGTGGGTAACACATGTAATTTGATATTGCAGCCTATTAGAGTCAGCTGTGGTGGTAACTGTCCTGTTATCAAACAGTATCAGTCTGTATTGTTTCATCTGCAGGGTGTGTTGATGTCTAACAGTTAATTGGCTGACCTGAGCCATGAGATTAGAACAATAAACATGTGCCATGTCTAATTATTGTTTGTCAGCTGAAACTAAAACAAGCGAACTACGCATAACATGACCTATATACAACATTAATCCACCTGTATGGAATGTGGCTGGCTTGTTGGCTTGGAAAGTAGGAGAAATGAGATAGCGCTCCAGATAATCACATTAATTCCAATTTTGAGAATTTTCACTTTTCACTCTGCTTTAAGCACTATTAAAATATATCCACTAGACAGAATAAACACTTGTGATATTTGGAACTTATTTAGAGAACACATATTTTTATGCACACTAAATAGCTTAAAAACTTATCACCGATAGCATTACACTGTTTTCATAAATAACAGAACACTGCTGTAATCACTGACTCTGATATCTGAGTGGAGTTTTTATTGCCCTTCCATATACTGGTTTTGTAAGGTGAATTTGGAGATGGAACTGCACGAGTTGATGGTGCTGGTATCTCCAGATCAGACTGCGTAGAGTCTTCATTATTCCGGTTGTGTCCGGCGTTGTTCGGTACCTGTCCGGATGGATCCTGAGCATCGGATTCGGACAGTGCAGCTGGAAATGCAGCTCTGGTGGCTCTCAGGTGTTTGCGATTTCGGCGGTATTTCTGTCCCGCTGGTGTTTTCCACAACATACGAGCGAGGCGAGTTGTGATTGCTGATCACCTTTGCTGGTTTCCACTGGCTTTTACCATTGTTTCTCATGACAACATTATCTCCTGTTTGTAGTGGTTGTAACTCTGGACCACTGTGCTTGTCAACCTGTAGCTTTTGCGTTTGTTGTCGACATTGCATGCGGCTTTTAACGTCTGCTAACACATGCGGTTGAAGCAATGGCGCTGCTGTCGGCAATTTTGTTCTGAGTCTGCGTCCGAGAAACATTTGTGCTGGTGATAGTCCTATGCCATCAATAGCTGTGTTTCTGTAATTTAACATTGCCATGTACGGATCTTTGGAATATTTTCTCAGTAACGACTTCACAGTTTGCACTGCACGCTCAGCTAATCCATTTGATTGGGCGTAATGTGGAGACGAGGTTACGAGTTTGAACCATAGTCCTTCGCAAAGTCACGAAATTCTCGACTGACAAAGTTGGTGGCATTGTCACAGTAAAGTTCATCGCAAATACCATACTTTGAAAATTGACTTTTCAGGTAGTGAATGGTATTTCCACTTGATAAATTGTCGAGTTTGGAAATTTCGATCCACTTTGAATATCGATCCACCGTGAGTAGGTAGTGATTGTTCTTGTAATCGAACACATCGGCTGATACCTGTGCCCATGGTCTGTCTGGTAAGTCCATGTTGATTAATGGTTCCTTTGCGTTACTGTTCTGGTTTTGTGCACAAGTGCTGCATTGTGACACTTTGTTTTCAATGTCTGAAGACATTCCTAACCAGAAGAGTGTCTCTCGCGCGAGCTTTACACTTAACTATTCCTAAGTGAGACTCATGAATAGTGTTCAACATTTCAACGCGTAGTGTTTTCGGCACTATCAGTTTCTGGCTTTTGAACAGTAGTCCATCAATGCACGATATTTCATCGCGAAAGTTCCAGTATGGACGTAATTCTGTCTGTATTTCGTTTTTCGTCTCAGGCCATCCATGTAGTACAGTGTGTTGCAACAACTGTAGCTCTGGATCTGCAGCAGTTTCTTGCTGGAATTTCACATACTGTTCCTGTGGAATCGGCAAGTATGACAGGATGTTGACGTTAATGTCAGATGTCCCTAGGTCTTCACGTGTTTCATTCAGGCACGCGTGGCTTAGCGTATCAGCTAATGTCATTAATCTTTCCTGGTTTGTACACGACCTTAATGTCATACTTCTGTAAGTCTAGTAGCATTCTTTGCAATCTTGGTGGAGCCTGATGTAACGGCTTTGTAAATATCGCGTGTAGCGGTTTATGATCCGTTTCGCAGACCATTCACGTCCGTAGAGATACTCGTGAAAAACTTGGTACATCATATTGATTTCCAATGTCTCGAGTTCTATCACTGCGTTAATGCTGTGATGTTGTAAGTGCTCTTGAAGCATATGCCACGGGTTGATCTTCTTGCAGGATAACTGCACCGAGGCCCTTACGACTAGCATCTACGGATAGTGTCACAGGTTTGGACATGTCGAAGTACTTCAGTACAGGACAACTTGTGACTTTGTCTTTCAGCTCCTTGAATGCGTTTTCATGTTCGTGTTCCCAAGTCCATTGGGACTCTTTCTCAAGTAATTGTCTGAGAGGCGCGTTGATCTCAGCCATGTTTGGAATGAATTTTCCCAAGTACTGTACAAAACCCAAGAAGGATCTCAGTTCCTTGACATCGGTGGGTCGCGGCATCTCTTGTACAGCTCGAACTTTCTCTGGGTCAGGTTTGACACCTTGACCTGTCAGAACATGACCAACGTAGTTAACACTACTTTTCTGAATTCGCATTTATCTGCATTCAATTTCAGATTGTACTTACGAATTCTGTCCATGACGTTTTTTCAGTCTCGCATCATGCTCCTGAACGTCTCTTCCCCAAACTAGTATGTCATCGACGATCGCTTCACATCCATCAATGTCCTGTATCATGGTGGATATTGTTTTCTGGTATACCTCAGAAGCGGACTTAATTCCGAACGGTAGCCTGGTGAAACTGTATCTGCCAAATGGCGAATTAAATGTGCAGAGTTTCTGACTGTCCTCTGATAATTGAATCTGCCAATACCCATTTGAAGCGTCCATTTTGCTAAACACTTTTGCCTCTGGGATGTCCGATATGATGTCCTCGATAGTTTTCATAGGATAATGTTCACGCAATATTGCCTTATTCAGTTCACGTGGATCTAAGCAAATTCTGACCTTGTTATTTGGTTTGATGACTGTCACCATTGAATTCACCCAGTCTGTTGGTTCTGATTGTTTCTTAATTACGCCTGATTGTTCCATTTTCTTAAGTTGTTTTCTTAACCTTTTCTTTCAAAGCTAATGGCAATTTCCGAGGCGCATGAATCACTGGTTGACTGATTCATCAATTTGGATTTTGTACGTTCCAGGGAGACAACCCAAACCATCAAACACATCTTTGTATGAGTTCATAATGTCACTTGGTACTTTGGTACTTTGATTTTCAGTGACACGGTCAACTTGATCAACACGTTTGATTTAAACCAATGTCTTGGCTCGCTTTCGCACCCAAAACTGTTGGCGCTTTCACATTGACGACATGAAAGTCAATATCAAAAGTCTTACCTTTGATAACGCAAGGCAATTTGACAGTCCCAAGAGATTTCAGTTTATGGCCACTGTATGACGTAAGCAGAGAATTTGATTTCTTCAATGCCGTTTTCACGCCTGTTTTCTGAAATGCATCCATTGACATCACGTTACATTTTGCACCAGTGTCGATTTGCATTAGCATTGGCTTCTTGTAAACAATTGTTTCTACCGTCCAATCGTCTGATATTTTGTTTACTGACCATTCTGTCAGCATACCAACGTAATTACTGTCACTGCAATTACTGTCACTGTCATCAAGGGTGTGTACTTTACTCTTACCCTTGTGGGGGCGATGTCGTTGTTTCTGCGAACGACATTCACTCGCAAAATGATTCCATTTCTTGCATTTGTTGCATTGCTGTCCAGCCGCTGGACACGGTCTGCCTTCATGCTGATATCCGCAATTTCGGCATTTGTTCGATTTGTAGCTGTTATCCTGCTTTTTCTGAGGATATTTTCTCTGTTGCACCGGTTTACCTGTTGATTTCCGCACCGCGTGTACATTTGGATCTTCACCCTTCATGACACTACATTGTGCCTGTGAGAGTTCGTACGTTCTGGCAATGTCCAATGACTGTGCAAATGTTAATGTCGATCCGACGTTAATCAACTTTTCCCTCACTTTGGAATTGCGTACACCTAACACGATTTTGTCTCTCACCATTTCATCTGCATCTGTATAGTTGCAGTCTTTGACGAGTATTTGAAGTTGTGTGACATACTGTTCAAAGGTTTCTTCACTCTGCTGAGTACGACTTTGAAACTTGTATCGGTTGTAGAATCACTTCGATCTCGGTTTCACATAGCCTTCAAATCCATCATAGTATTTCTGCAGGGTTTTCACAGTCTATCACCGGTTAAATTCCAGTAGAGAAGATGCTTCGGCCTTTGTCACCTACCCATAACATCAAATATGAGCATTTTTCAGCTTCAGATTTGTCTTTCAATGGTCCTGTGAATATAAACTGCACATGCTGGTTGAAATTTTTCCAACTGAATTCCAAGTATTCAGCGTCCCAGTTCATATATGGTACTGAACCACTTAAATTTTCCATTTCGAGAATTAAAGCACACTTTTTGAAAGTCACTTAAATTCTTGAGCGTTGGTAATTGAATCCGTCAAAGTATTATGACATAACTTCTGACACCATGTTTACGTTTTGAATGTATGGGTATGAATAAACACAACACGACTATTCTTGATTATAGTTTTATATACTAAGCATCTAAAGCACGGATATGTAATTCAGTGTAAGGCCGGAATAGGTGTTCCTGTAGCTGCTATTGTAGAGGTTTAAATACAGTGTATTCCAGCAGCCTAGAAGTGTATACTGGCTTATAGGTAGACAGTGTATGTATGTTAGTAAATACATAACAAAAGCCATGGATGTTACGATGTCTCATATGTGCATATGCACCGTCTGATCAGAACATAGGATGTCCGCCATTCAGTCACTAGGGAATCCTTTCTCGATTACCGACATGATATGGGTCGCCGATCGTACATTTATTGCAGATATTGTAAGGTCCGTTTTTTCAGCAGGTGGTCCAAGTACAGCTGTAAGCGGGACGATGTCGTGAACATTCTACATTTCTGTTGTCTGAATATGAAAAGCTTAAATATGAATTCACACTGACGTGTGTTTATGTTAATATAAGACATAGATACGATGGGATGATATTTCAAGGCAACACATGTTGGAGACATTAGTATCATGGACCGTGATCTGCACCACTAGAGGATATTTTTTATTTTTTGCAAACTGACCCATTTTCTGCATAGTGGAAGTCTCAAACTTAACATGAAACAGTTCATTTCAGTTACTTAGGGGGTTACGTGTCAATCGTCAAATGTTGTAGCAGCATTGTCAATGAAAAAATAGCAGTATGGACAAACTTTTAAAAATCTAATATCATATCCACAGGAATCTTCGGAATGTCAAATGCTTGGTGGATCAACTGTGCGGTTGGTCATAGACATGCACATATGGACGGATGGATTGACGCATCCACACATGCACAACGTGTGATTACTGGCATTTAGCTTATTTAATTTATGAAGTATTTCCCCTGTGTATCACAGTCTATTATAGTATACATATCAAGTAAAACAAAATACAAAGTCCTCGGATTTTGACCAAATACAATAGTGTGTATTGTGATAATATAAATAGAAAATTTGCATTCTGGAAAGCAAAAAAATAGATATAAAACTTCCCGACACATCATCAGGGCCGTAACCAGGAAGCCAAAAACGAGGAGGCAGTGGTCATGCCCCCCCCCCCCTCCACCCACACACGGAAAGAAAATTACGAGTATTTATTATAAAATCTAATAAAACATATTTGCAAATAGAGCAGATTCTGATGACACGGCTCGTTACGAGTTGGCTCACATGTTTACACGGTTTTGTTGAAACTTTCGAATTAACTCGGGTTACCACATCTTTGACACACGTGTTGTTTCTGTATTAACACAGCTAGTGTGCAAGGTAGGTGCATGAGGATGTGATAAATAAGTTGGATCACGGTTTTGTATGAATAATATCGTCTAGCATTACAGGATCCGGATTCGGATAACAAAAGTTGAAATGAACATGAAAATAATACACACTACACTTAGTTTCACGACCATTAATATTTGAAAAGCATACTAAAGGGTTTGAATAAATGCTGTTTATATCTGAAGTAACCTAATATGTTATACCTGAAGTAGCTTAAAGGTACGTGCCCACTCAGTAGGCACAAAATGTTACTTACATCAGAGACATCATCTGACACATTTTCTGGCAAAATAAACATTCATTCACCGTTATTCCACGTATTGATTGGCATTATTATACATTTTATATAATAGCCATAAATTTACACTGATTTCAGGGGCGATAACCGTGTTTCCTTAAAATGTTAACGGTAATTACTATTTATTCTCTGTATGCTATTTATTCTATTTATTTTTTGATGTGCAATGGTCATACTTGATAATCTGTCGAAAATATAATTTGTTCAGGTGACACATTTAATTAGTATAAATAATTAAAAAAATAGCATGCCTCATTTGCATATGAACATAGCTTGATACCACCGCGCGTCACTATCAGTAAAATAAATATTACTAATTGATTATATATGTATAGCGGGCACTTGTATGTTTATAACTGGTGGACTAGTGACACAATTATACACTTCTTTAATTCCTATAAAGAACAGTTTGTGCCTACTGCATGGGCATGTACCTTTAATATTAGTCAGTCTCAACAGCAAATTCAAGATGGTGGCGAATTTTAAAATCGAAGTCACTGTCGGTGCAGCTGAATTTTGTCCATCTTTACAGTAACAGTATATGCGACATAACCAACGACACGGACATGTACATTGTGTATGCAATGCTTATTATGACAACTGTGTAGTCTAACTCGAGCCAATATTGAAGCCCATCGTAAATAAATCGGATATTTAATCGGATATTTAATCAGATACAATACCGAATCTACCTAGCGTGGACGCCGCCATTTTGCTTTGAATCACGTCACTGGATTTGTGACACATGGCGGGGGGAATGACGTCAAAACATGACGTCACGCACGTTCAAGCAATTACGTTTAGTATGCGGTATAAATTAAATACGTGATTACTGATTAGTGCCGTAGAATATAAAATATATTTGGTTTCGCCTCGACAACTTTATAGGGGCTCGCTAAAGCTCGCCCCAATAAAGCTGTCTAAGGCTCAACCGAATATATTAAATATTATTTTTGTATATTCGACGGCACTAACCATGTATTTAATATATAATTGCCGCGCCATACGAAAACCGGGCTTAATGACAACATCGTGAAAAGCGGTAAACGACGTCGGAAAAAGAGCGGTTTTAAACGAGTCGGAAAAACGACTCAAATTGTCTAGCGTCGCCGTAAAAGTTCACAGTTTGCCCTCCCATTTACGTTTACTGGTGTCGGTTAACATTAAGTGTGAACAGAAAACGGAAAATGATAACTTACTGAAACTTTCACTAATATGAGACGCGATACCTTGTACCTAGGTGCACATATTATGACGTCATGACTGGACGTCATGTACTTGTGACGTCATTGAACGTGAATACAAGTTTGACGTTATGGCCGTGGTGTCGTGGCAAAATGTTATAGCAAGGATACTTGCACGAGTTCCTCGCAGCATTAATGACTTAGAAATGCTTCAGGCGCTGTACATTGTCGCCTAACTGTCGTTCTTTGACATTTTTACTCTTTTTCGTCGGTTGTCCTTATGAATTCAAAATGGTGAACGCATAATTTAACTGGCTACATATCAGCGAAGTCTTCGCCTACACTGCTCTTTGATTCCTAAATAAGCTTAAATAAGAACAACTTATTGTATGCCAACGATATTACCATCTATTATCTTGGTAAATTGAGACGTTTGAACAATTCTATCCAGTACTTAGCGAATGATATGCCATTTAATGCCACTCATTTTATCATAAATGGAGGTAGACACGCAGCTATAAAATGACATAAATATCCGGGGTTTGTACTGAATTTAAAATAAATGCATCAACATATTCAATGGAAATGTGATGGTCATAAATTTGCTTTTGTAGTCGAAAGTGCTTTTGTAGTATCAAATCATCAGTTTATCACTTGACTGCATAATAATGCATATCAGGCGATGGTAATGCGATCCTCAAGAAAGACACACGGCGACAATTATAAGGTATCACGCTACCAAATCTGCCCGTTATCGTGTTTTGTCACAAAGTTAATGTTATAAGCGGCCTACTGCCTACTTTAAAATATGTCGTCGCATACGAAATGTTAAATGATGTCGCTATTATTCCCCAAAATTATTTCAGACAGCAGCAAACAACAGGGAAACGCCTCACTCTGCCTTATTTGAAAATTATTCATACGAAATTACGTTACTTGGGCCGCAATCCAAAACATGACGTTACATTAGCAACTGCAACACGAGCCATACACATTATTTTCATACTTTTTCTTGGCCTAATGGGAGACACTTGGCCAGGCTACGAGATATCCAAATTTGGTTGACATGCGATAAAAGATGACAAATCTATAGGACTTGTCCGGATCAACACCCCTTGTATACGCCGTTGATAAAAACGTCATAATTTCGACGTCATTGATCTAAAACGTCATATAAGTTTTTACCACGCGTCATAAAACTACTTCTAAAATGAAACATAATTGGGATACATTGATAATTTTGGCGGCATATGGCTTTTAAAAGATGTACAATTCAGAATACGCGAACAAGTAAAGACTGAAAATGTTGTCATTAAGCCCGGTTTTCGCACGGCGCGGCTCATATATTGTAACGTCGTTTGACGTGGCTTTTACGTAATGTCTCATTTGCTCAAACGACCTGAATAGTGGTGTTGTATAAAATATAATATTTTAATGAACATTGCAGATATCATGATCAAATAAAAAGCATTCAATGCATCATACAAATATCATTGTCATCGTAACCAAATGTTAATTTGACCAAGAATTTCCCGAAGACAGGTTTTCTCGCGACGCGGCTCATATGTACTTTACTGATAGTGACGCGCGTTGGTATCAGGCTATTTTCATACGCAAATGAGGCATGATATTGTTTAATTATGTACACTAATTAAATGCGTCCTAAAAAAAAAATATTTTCGACGGATTATAATGTTTGATCATTGCACATCAAAACATAAATACAGAGAATATATTATTATTGCCATTGATATCAGTGTGGAAATTTACTTCTGATATAAAATGTATAATAATGCCAATCAGTACGTGGGGTAATGGTGAATGAATGTTTAGTTTGCCAGAAAATGTCTCAGATGATGTCTTTGATATAAAGAACAGTTTGTGCCTACCGAGTGGGCATGTACCTTTAAACATTACACACCATATACTTGTTTGCATACAGCGCAGATCGTAACGAGCCGAGCCGTCTCATCTCGATCTACATAGTTAACCCTTTGAACCCGAAAGCCCGCTAAAGCGGTTTATGCAACAGTGCAGATCCAGATGAGCCGGCTCGTGACGAGCCGTCTCGTCAGGACATGTACTTTTTGAAACTAATTTTCATATGTTTGAGAACAAAAAGATACACCCTTTTCATAAACGAACCAGTCTGCAAATAATGTTGTCACGGTGACGGTTGGATTGGTTGCAAAATTAACATATCATAATCTATTACAGTTACTTACTTACGAGTTATTTTTCAGTATTATAAAAAAAAAAGATTCACCGATTCCCAATTGTTTACATGCGACTTATATGTACAATTAGGTTCAGAAATACGATACAAATCTACAATTAAACTATTTTGTTCATACATGTATTCTGTTTCATCACTTTCTTGGTATATCCGTGGAATTAATCTGCGTTAGAACATTCCCGTAGAGAGAAATTCGACAGCAAGTTCTCCACACATTAAATTCCGAAAGTATCGAATTTCCATACTTAGCTCGTCCGTCCGTCCGTCCGTCCGCCCGTCGTCCATCGTCCGTCCGTATGTCCGTTCGTCCGTCCGTCGTCCATCGTTCGTCCATCAACAATGTTCTGACCCCTTCATCTTCTAAACCGATTGGCGCATGTTGGCCAAATGTTAACGGGGATGGTCTATGTGTTTTCAAGAGTTGTCAACATGAACGTCGTCGCATATCCAAGATGGCCGCCATGAAAGTAGGTAAACTTATTAATACGTCATCTTCTCACGAACCGCCAGACCGATTTCGACGAAACTTGGCAGTTTTGATTGATAGTCAATGCTCTTTCAGATTTGTTAAAATGATGACCACGGGATCAAAAGTTGGCGGGGCCCGGGGGTTCAAGTAGGGGTGAAATTTCAAATTTGACCAAATATGGTCATGTTATACATGTATATCAAATCGAAGGTATCGAGGAGACCATCACTCTGGATCCGAAGGGTCAAAATGTCATCCTTTTAATATATATTTCAAACGTCTTCTTCTCGTAAACTGCTTTGTAGGTGCTGGTGAAACTTCACAGCTATGGTGCCTGTGTGAAATTTTTTCATATTTGTTAAAATGGAGATCGTCGCACTAATACAAGATGGCCGCCATATAATTCTTAAAGAATCTTCTTCTCACGAAACCGCCAGACCGATTGCGACAAAACTTTGCAAGAATCATCGCTAGTCAATGCTCTTTCAGAATACATGTAGTTACAATGATGACCCCGGTGTCACAATTGGGCAGGTCCCAAATAGGGGTCAACTTTCAAAATGTTATCAAATATGGTCACGGTATATACCAGATCGAAGGTATCGAGGAGACGATCACTCTGCAGCATTTTTTTGTCGATGATTACGTCATCCAAAATGGTCGCCGAAATGTTATCCTTTTAATATAGAATTCAGACGTCTTTTTCTCGTGAACTGCTTGGCCGATGCTAGTCAAACGTCGCAGTTATGAGGTGTGTGTGAAGACTTTTCATGTTTGCTAAAATGGAGGTCGCATAATACAAGATGGCCCCCATAGAAAATTAGGTCAAATTCTTAAACAGTCTTCATCTCACAGATTTCAACGAAGCTTGGCAGGAATGATCGATCGTCTATGCTCTTTCAGATTTGTTAAAATGATGACCCCGGTATCAAAATGGGGGGGGGGGGGGGGGGGGGGTGGGGGGGGGGGTGGGGTGGGGGTGTCATGTAGGTGTTAATTTTCACATTTGACCAAATATGTCATGCTATATATCAAATCGAAAGTACCGAGGTGACATTCGGAGCATTCATTTTATCTAGATCGGGTGATTACGTTGTCCAAGATGGCCGCCTAAAGGTCGAAAGGTCATCCTTTTATTATAGATTTAAAAGGTCTTCTTCTTGTGAACCGTTTGGCCGAAGCTGGTCAAACTTCACAGTTATGGTGTGTGGGTGAAGCCTTTTCATATTTGTTAAATTGGGTATCGTCGCGTATTCCATATTAGGTCAATTTCTTAAAAAATATCCTCTTTTCACAAACCGCCTGACCGATTTCGACGAAACTTGGCAGGAATGATAGATAGTCAATGCTCTTTCATATTTATTAAAATGATGACCCCGGGATCAAACATAAAATGGGCGAGGCCGGGGGAATGTCAAGTAGGGGTCACATTTAAAATTTGACCAAATATGTTCATATATCAAATCGAAGGTATCGAGGAGACGATCACTCTGGAGCATTTTTTTTCGAAATCGAATGATTACGTCATACAAGATGGCCACCGAAACGTGGAAATTTCCATAAACATCACTTTAGTAAGACGCTTAATTGAAAATATTGGGTTAATCGCTTTCGAGGTTGTAGATCTTATGATTTATGTTATTATATAATAGTTTTTATAAATTGTTTATATATTCATGTTTGGTGCTTGAAATGCAAAACTGACACGTTTTTCCATGTGATCCGTTATCCCCTCTTGGACAGTACATATTTTGAGACAACCTGAACAATTACTCAAATGACACCGTTTGCTTTTTGCAGCTCAAGAAAGCAATTGTTCGACTGTATTACAGTATAATACGTGAATAATTAATAATGCACTCAAATAAGTGAATGTTTAAATTTGTTTTATGTTTTGATAATTTGTTCCGTATTTAATAATGAATAACATCAATAATCCATTTGTAAAAATAAAGTTCGCATTTAATTTGAAATCAGGGGGTATACTACTGTTTAGACACAAAGCTTATCTGGAGCCCTGGAACCTTCCACAAATCTCCACCGTACCCCTCTAATAGTTCCACTCCGTACCTCTCTATTAGTTTAGTATCGCCTCGCCGATAGACAAGAGGGATGATATCGTTAGTCCATACACGACTATTCAAGACTTAGGTACATGCCAGCTCAGTAGGCACAAACTGTTTTTTTATAGGAATTAAATATGTGTATAATTGTGTCACTATTCCACCAGTTCTAAAGATTACGAATGACCGCTATACAGGTATAATCATTTAGTAATATTTGTTTTACTGATAGTGACACGCGTTGGTATCAGGCTATTTTCATACGCAAATGAGGCATTGTATATTTTAATAATTTGTACTAATTAAATGCGTCACCTAAAAACAAATTTAACAGATTCTAAAGTATGATAATTGCACATCAAAAAATAAATACATATTATAAATAGTAATGTCTATTAACATTTTAAGGAAACATGGTTATCGCCCCTGATATCAGTGTAGAAATTTACGTCTGATATAAAATGTATAATAATGCCAATCAATATATGTAACTTGTAAACAATATGCAAATAAAATATGTTTAAACTAATCAATATATGGGGTAATGGAACCGGGTATGGAAGGTGTTCCAGCCAATTTCCACCCTTAAATATAAACCGAACCGAACCGAACCGTGGAGTAATGGTGAATGAATGTTTATTTTGCCAGAAAATGTCTCAAATGATGTCTCTGATATAAAGAACAGTGTGTGCCTATTGGGTTGGCATGTACCTTTAAGGCAAGTTATTTGTATTTGTAAAGGAGGGTGGACGGCTGGGTGGAAGGATGGATCCATGTGCATACCATTCCATGTTGATGCATTGTATGCCAATTGAAATGTATTGGACCACTCGCATAGCTTATCGAGATCTGATTGTAAGTTTAGTGTGTTATTTTGTATTTTCGGATTCGTTTACCGTCGTGTGTCATCCGCAAACAATTGTATGACATTGTCAGACACAACTGGAAGCTCTTTTATGTCAATGAGAAATAAATGAACTGTAGAATGCTGCTGGCGAATAGTGACCACTAAGATATTTTTCCTCTCTCAACTCTTTAAAATAAGTTATATCCAGTCAATAACTAAGCTTTCACTTTTCTGCCATTTGTATTTGGTAAGTAGTCGGTATTGAGGTACAGTAACAAATAGAAAACAAAATACCCAAAGGAGACACATGAACCCAGGAACCCATATAAAGAAGAAATTAGCTCAATATATGTGGCTGTGACTGGAGAAATGAGGCTTATGAGATTTGTGAGCAGTGTAGATCCAGACCAGCATGTGCATCATTACAGTCTGATCAGGATCTGTATTTTACCATTCCATCACTGAAAGTCGCGTTATGCTCCTAACAATCACTGTGTATCGGTTTCAGGCTGCAGTGGTGTGCTGTTTGATCAGCAGCTACACTGGTCACAAATCCCATAAGCACCATGTCTCCAGTCACAGTTACATATCATGTGAAACACATAAAATGCGGAAAGCGGTTGCTGAGCCTCTTCAACGCGACACAAACATGCACTCCAGCAGTGTGCGGTGCCAAAAGGATAGCAACAGTCATGTTTTAAAAAACCAAATGTGATGAAAGCCCCACAACAACTATTCCCCAAATTAACTCCCAGCAGGACTAACACATCACTATGAAGTACAGTTCACAAGATGTGACGACAAATAGGGTGTTGCCTTGGAAAAGTCAGTGAACATTTTCAACTATATAGTATCGATGCCCTGGCAGTGTCATCCCCATAGGTCCATGGTATATCATAGATATTATAACGGACCGTGTGAATTGATGAATGGAAAATAAATGTTGTGACCGTGTACATAGACTCGTCGCGTAACCGGTGTTTGTAGTGTTTGTTACTTCCGACATATTTATTTTCGAAGGTGAAGGTGATTTTATGCTTTAATTCGAAATATACGATTTATTTTCAGTAAAAATTGTTATAATTTTCTATTTCCAAAGCTAAAACAATTGTATGCGATGATGCAATATGTCAAAAATTGTGTAAATCAATTTAGTAGCCCCAACTATGTTTTTTTATATTACCCCACCCACTGACTTTACATGGCGACACAAGCATCAACAAGAAACAATACTTTGAGATGGATCATAGATAACAGGTTTAGGGCCATATATGTAATGTTGGATCATAGTTACTAATGGCCACTCTTAAATTCACCAAAGGGTACAAGGATGTTGTAATAATCATAATGTAACTGAAGTATTTTTAAGGGGAAAAAGTGTCGTCCGATGTGGGGTTTCAACCCACGACACCTGTAACACTAGCACGGCGCTCTTCCCAATTGAGCTGACCAGGCGATCGTGTCTCACCACCACACCGGACAGTAGACTCCTCCCCTTCTTATTTTTTTTGGGAGCCAGGCCAGGCATACATATAGCCTGCAAGCCGAAGTACACACAGGTAGCGAGGTCAAAGATATTGTTAGAGCAGCTATTTATATCTGTCAACAGCCAAAAGTCATATTATGAATCAACATGCTATAGTCTTATTTTAATATCAAACATGTTATTTTAAACTTATTTCAAAAGAAATATACATTGAACTAATTAGAAATTAATTACAAACACGAATTTATCACCTCATGTAACAAGTATAGCTGTTTAAAAACCACTGACATTCGTTCACGCAAATAAAATTTCCGCCATCTTTATTTTCGTATATGTATATAGGTCATAGGATATCCCTAACAGCTCGGCTAAATATACTCCAATGACGCTGAGTTTTTGTCAGATAGAGGCCAAGTGGTGCCCTATAGGGTATTACATTATTGGCAAGAAATGTTTAATTTTTAGTATCGAAAAAAATGCGATGAAAAATGCCCATTTTTATAGTCGAATATAGCAAAATTACATTGTTGCTTCAGAAATCTTCACATTAGAGAAGTTAGTTTGATTCCTCTACTTTCATTTTTACTAAATCGTTTCTTTGAGAATGCCAGCGCATTCCCGATTATTTCACCCCAAATATACCAACCCCACTGGTGCCCTCTCGGGAAGTGCGGGAACTTCGTTGTAACAAGAGTTGTCGCACGTGGTGTACTTATTTTGGCGATTGTAGGCGAGTCATCCGAAAATATTCTTATATCCGCTTGACAACAACAACAACATTTTGCGCGTTCTGTCACTCTGTTTTGAAGAAGATCTTTGTTATAAATCGAAATAAATTGTAATGTAAGATTTATTCGCTACAGCAATAATTACATATTTGCCTGATTTAGTTACTATGGTGTAGTTAATATAATTTGAAGCCCCAGTGCATCAATCAGGTGTTAATTAAAACGTGTCGTTCCCCATCGTACCTACATAAAGTCGTCCCAAATTATAGTCAGTTCATGTATTCTCGCGGCAATCGGTATTTTTCGATGAAAACAAACCACATCGTCACCTAGCGAGTGTTTATCTTGTGGAGACAATGACCCAGAAGTTACTATGGAGCAGTTCCATGAATATTTAATAAATATATCATTATGTTAACTATCCAATTAATTAGCCATCGTTCCCATTGTGCATTTTGTAATTTAGAAGAAATGTGTCGGGCTGTGGTTTGCTTTGTGGTCTGTTGGAAAACGGGCCGCTCTGCGAGAAATTTGTCCCACTATGTTTGTGTATCACGTGCCCAACTCCATACATTTAGACACTCATGTTGTACTTGTATTATTCGTATTCATAAACATATGATATACGTCAGTATTTTCTAATTACTGCTGCCCTAGAATTGAAACCAATGCCCCTGTACCGTACTGAGTTTTGACCTGTCGTATGTATGAATAAATGTAACGTCATGAATACAAGTCAACGCCTTCGACGTCATGCATAGGTCTCACATGCTTTGTTAGGTTTCGAGTCAACTCGTACCTTGGTCAAGTCGTACCCTATTTGGTCAACTTGTACCCCGAGTCAACTCGTACCCTGGTCAACTCGTACCCCAACTCGCACCCCATACTATTGTATGTATTTTTTAATAACTGATGTACCATCATGAATTTTTTTGGCCTGAGCTTTGCATTCAAACAAGACTGAAGTACCAGAACAATCTTGGGGAATTAGAGGGAAAAAATTAAGGCAGAAGTTTCTTGACATTTATTAAATATATACGATAAATATATAATACAAGATGTGTCCTAAATGTCCGTGTATTATTGAAGCATTCAATTAAGGAAAACAGAATTAAGTAACATATTACAGATTTATCCCAATCCCAATTATCAGCAAATTGCATTCGGAATTCTCACATAATCATCTCGGAATTAATTAAGGTGAATAATAGTTTGCCTCCACTACTTACCTGAGCCGAAACTTTGAACCAATTACTTGTCATTAACTAGAATTTCAAACATATATTGATAAGTTGGACTAATTTGCTGCAGCCAACAAAGGAACAAATTATTCGGTAATGCACTTGTAGTTCAAACAGCTTAGTCTGACTAATTGACTGAGCAGTTTACTAATTAATCCGAAGCCGTTGTGTGAAATTCTTATATCACACTGTTCAAATAATCGCCGCCGCTGACTTTTTTAAAGAATATACCTAATGGTAATGGCTAATCTCCACCAGCCACTTTGCAATAATTCCAGCACAAACATATTTACACAATTCCCTAGCATTTGATTGGTCCGTTGCAAGTCTCCGTCCAAAATTTATATCCCAGTAAACTCCATGCCAAACTACTTTCCGTAACCGTCAGGCGCAGTTAAAATAGTTCTTAAGAAAACGGAAAATAAACACATTTTCTTAATTAATTTATTTAAAATGCTGGAATTATAAGGAATGAATGGCATTTTTGTTGAATTTATCGGGGATATAAACTTGGAAAAGTCGCGGGAATACTGGACGAGGCCTTCCGGCCTTCGTCCAGTATTCCCGCGACTTTTCCAAGTTTATACCCCGATACATTCCACAAAAAGGCCATTCATTCCTATAATTAATCCAAAATGATTTGTGAAATTACCTAATAAGTAAGATAGCATAATTCTGTTTTGTTGCCGGTACTGAAAATAGTAACCATAGCAAATATAGGCATATCATGACCAGTTTGTGGAAGTTCGATTCAATTATTATTATTATTACTGTTCAATTAATTTGGAACACGAAATAAAGACATGTACGTGTATACATAAACACTGCAAACATCTTTCCCAATCGGAGGACCATGTAACTTTATATAAGTCATTCATGTTAGTTACCATGGTAACCTTTCATCTGACAGTTTTGAGTGAAAAAAGCTTAACCATGTTGTACTTACAATATAATCCAATTAAATAAAAATGTTATGTATTAAATGGTTTCTTTAAAATTAATGTAACTTGTGACGGTTACTCGTCAAAATATAATATATTAGTTACTATGGCAACACAAACTTGCTTAATCTCCACTAATTGGCTTTTTTGGCATCATTACAGTATTGCATTATACGTATTATAGAAGCTATATACCATATGTATGGACTAAAACAGTCGACACACAATGCTATGTTGATATACACATAACTGTTCCAAATATGACATGCGAAATTTACATATTAAGGCTGATGTTCAAAATGGTATAATTGTCTCAAAAAATGTCATATATGGAATATAAAGGCATATTTCAGTTTATATATGCACACACTTATCATAAATATATGGCATTCTGTCAATTCTACAATTTTTCTGTTTGAGAAACTTCCAAATAGCATACTATGCCTAGTACATTGTATGTACACAAAAATGCTCTAAATCTGACAAGACAGAAATTTTGATTTTAAAAATGCTATAATTTTTTCAAAAATGGTCATGTCTGAAAAATAAATGCATATTTACACTTGTATTTGTGTATTCTTTCCAGAAATATAAAGTTTTAGGTGTATTTTGATTTATTTTTAAAAAGTGTTGACCTCGCTAACACAGACACAATCCTGTTTACTTCTGACACCATGTGGGGTTTGAACCCCCGTAACACTAGCACGGCGCTCTTACCAACTGAGCTAGCCGGGCGATCGTGTCTCACCACCACACTGGACACTCCAAAATGTATTAACGTATTCGTCCTAATATACTAGTACTAATATATATTTTTATTCTTCGCTATATTGTTGCTGAGAGACAATTCTACAATTAGCTGCACGTTTTCCACTTAATAGGCAACAGTTTACACTATCGCTACACAACGGTAAAACATTGCATAATAGCATTTACATTTTGTGCACTAAAATATAGAAAAAAACATGCAGGGCATTGACATTCATACTTCGCTATATTGTTATTGACAGATAATTCTACCATATTACACAAAAATATTACCATACACTTACCTAATAAAGTGTGTACAGTCGAACCTCCCCGAACGGCCACCTCTCTGCAACAGCCACCTCTCTGTAACAGCCGCTATTTTATATCCCAAATGGATGATTTCCTCTATATCTAACCCTTACACTGCTAAGCATGAAAATTGTCGTTTGATGTTGATTTTGCATTCTTTCTCATACATGTGACAGCATTTTAGAATCATTTCCAATGGAAATGATTCTAAAATGCTGTCAAAACATGTTTTTATTGAGAATTATTGAAGAAAATAAATAAACATCAGACGATAAAATTGTATTCAGCATTAACCTCCCTACAACAGCCACCTCTCTATAACAGCCACTTTTGCCTCTTCCCATGGGTGGCTGTTGTAGAGAGGTTGCACTGTATTAGCAAAATCCTTAGGTCACTCTCCACGAAGTAGAAAGAAAACAAAGAACACTTCAAACGCACATTTGGAAAGACTACTCCATCATAACACTTATGTAATGCAGTGTAATGAAATGTAATTAGAACTATTCTACAATATGACACAAAATATTACCATAAACTTACCTAATAAAGTGTGTATTAGCAATTCTTTTAGGTCACTCTCCACAAAGTAGAAAGTAAACAAAGAACGCTTCAAACACACATTTGGAAAGACTACTCTGTCATAACTTATGTAATGCAGTGTAATGAAATGTAATTAGAACTATTCTACAATATGACACAAAATATTACCATAAACTTACCTAATAAAGTGTGTATTAGCAATTCTTTTAGGTCACTCTCCACAAAGTAGAAAGTAAACAAAGAAACGCTTCAAACACACACATTTGGAAAGACTACTCCGTCATAACTTATGTAATGCAGTGTAATGAAATGTAATTAGAACTATTCTACAATATGACACAAAATATTACCATAAACTTACCTAATAAAGTGTGTATTAGCAATTCTTTTAGGTCACTCTCCACAAAGTAGAAAGTAAACAAAGAACGCTTCAAACACACATTTGGAAAGACTACTCCGTCATAACTTATGTAATGCAGTGTAATGAAATGTAATTAGAACTATTCTACAATATGACACAAATATTACCATAAACTTACCTAATAAAGTGTGTATTTAGCAATTCTTTTAGGTCACTCTCCACAAAGTAGAAAGTAAACAAAGAACGCTTCAAACACACATTTGGAAAGACTACTCCGTCATAACTTATGTAATGCAGTGTAATGAAATGTAATTAGAACTATTCTACAATATGACACAAAATATTACCATAAACTTACCTAATAAAGTGTGTATTAGCAATTCTTTTAGGTCACTCTCCACAAAGTAGAAAGTAAACAAAGAACGCTTCAAACACACATTTGGAAAGACTACTCCGTCATAACTGTAATGCAGTGCAATGAAATGTGTTATGTAATCAGAACTACAAATTTACCTGTCAAACAAAATGTCCGCGAGTACGGCACAAATCATCATTGGAGGAGAAAAATCCATTACAAATGCGCCAGCATCGCACATGTCGGCCGTTTGGCGACAGAACAGAACAAAAACAGTTTTTTACATTTCGTACAAGGTTCTATGTCACTTCTTGTCCAGTCCATTTCTTACGAAGTTATGTCACTTTGTACCATAGTTGAATAATGAAATGCAACCTAAAACTGACCCAATACACAACGGACCCCGCCCAAAACGGGCCCAGTCCATAAGTAAAGAACGAATTCTGTCCAAACCACCCTTAGTTTTTGAAAAGTGTCACATTATTTAAGCATAAAACGTTACCTGATAAATAGTCTGCCAGCCTAGTGTCTGTTATATCTAGTTTATCAGACTCGACTCGAAAACAGTAGAATTTCTTCGGTGATCCTCGGAATTCTTACCGTTTCCTAACCTTGCCTGATATGATAAACTTGATATCAAAAGACACGAGACTCATATTCTCTAAGGGATGGGTTGTGTCTCAGGAGCAGAATACAGAACTTCACTTCTGAAGGTTGTGAGTTCAAAATACTTTCATAGTATTTCCATCTCATTGGTATGTCAGTTGAGACTATCATTTCCATATTCTCTATATCAATTTCAGGTCATCACCGTAATGTTACGGCTGTGGCCATTGGCTCGACGGCTGAAGACCAGACCTCTGGTTGATGTTGCAGGTACTGTTATTATCGTAATAGCTTATCATAGCCCGAATATTTGGACACAATTTATTTTGGAAAAACATTATAGGAATGAATGGCCTTTTTGTGGAATTTATCGGGGTATAAACTTGGAATACTAGACGAAGCGATAAAAAATTACAATTTTCTGGAAAAAAAAGAAGAAAAAAATATTCTTTTTGTTCTTTTTTCTTTCGAAAAATGTAATTTTTTAAGGCCTCGTCCAGTATTCCCGCGACTTTTCCAAGTTTATATCCCCGATACATTCAACAAAAAGGCCATACATTCCTTATAATTCCAGCATTTGAAATAAATTCATCAAGAAAATGTGTTTATTTTCCGTTTTCTTCAGAATTATTTTAACTACACCTCACGGTTACGGAAAGTAGTACGGCATGGGAGTTTACTGGGATATCTATTTTGGACAGAGACTTGCTACGGGCCAATCAAATGTTAGGGTATTGTGTAAATATTTTTGTGCTGTAATTATATAAATATATGTCATGATTGCTCACAACAGTGTCCCAATGAGTGGGGTTAGTATGGCTGTACTGGTTTATTACAACAACAATGTATTTGGATACTATTTACAGGCTGATACAAATGTATCCACCAACCAATCAATCCACGATTCAATCAATTAATCCATCAACCAATGAAGCAGCCTATCTATCAACCAACCAATCAATCAATTGCTGTTGCAGCGAGATGTACCGCCACTGCAGCTGCGGAAAAGGTGGAAGTGTTTGTAGACGACAAGCCTGTCTATGTAGAGCCCGGGACAACCCTACTGCAGGTCAGTATTTGTGGCTGTCACTGGAGAAATGGTGCTTATGGGAATCCAATAATTGTTACAAGAAAAAAGTATAAATGTGAAATTTACAGACTCGTAAGTTTGCACTTACGAACATAAAAGTCATACAAAGTTTAGTGAAACGGCCCCCAGGATGATTTGGATCTACAATTATTACAAATGCCGTATGCCCCATTTCTGGAGTTACAGCCACATTCAAATACAAAGTTCTATACCCCTGTGAGGGATGGGTTGTGGCCTAGGGGTTAGACACATGTAGCCTATTTCATCAACATTGCAAAGTATACTTTTCTAGCAAAGTATACTTTGAGGGAGAAATTTTAAATTTTAGTATAAATTTATTATTTTTTATTATACTGAATTTATTACATTATCACAGCCATTTTGGCTGTGATAATGTAATAAATTCAGTATAATAATTCTGCATACTTTTAATCATGAAATATATGTAGTAGTTAGTTCTGTATGAAATAATGCATTTTGGGAAAAATAAATGATTACTCCCTCAAAGTATACTTTGCTAGAAAAGTATACTTTGCAATGTTGATGAAATTCGCTACAGATAAGCATAGTTTGGGGTTAAATACATCTCAGGGTGTACAAAGCAGCATTGACTTCTGACATTTCAGCATTGCAGCTGAAAATATGTTGTCATACAGCACACTTTTCTACAAGTATCAAGTACAGATGGACATATGGATGGACTTATGTGTGTATGTCTGTTCAGTTTAAGTTTATGAAAAGTTGGAATTATTTTAGTTTTCACTACTACAATTCAAGTTGGTTGTGAAAGACCCTTGGAAAGTCTTATTTCAGCATTGAAAACTATTTTAGGGGGTAAAATACTCTAAGGCTGAACTTTATCTGGATCTCTGGGAACCACGTAGGCCCTGATCAGCCTGCAGACTGGTAGCAAATGTCGTAAGGTTCTTTTTGTCAGCTGGCGACTCATAATATCATTTTGGTGGCAGAACTCAGTCAGTGGTCAGATGATGTTATGAAGTCATGTGGTTGTGACTGGAGAAATTGGGTTTACGTTATGGGATTTGCGACCAGTGTAGATGCCGATCATTGATTAATAAAAATTAATAAATTTATTCTGACATTGAAAATTTCTCCCTCAAAGTGTACTTAACAAGATAAGTATACTTTGCAATTTTGGTGAAACCAGGTCCTTGTGTATCGACAGGCATGTGCGGAAGCTGGCGTGGAGATCCCACGGTTCTGCTACCACGAGCGACTGGCCGTGGCGGGAAACTGCCGTATGTGTCTCGTTGAGGTTGAGAAAAATCCCAAGCCCCAGGCTTCGTGTGCTATGCCCGTCATGAAGGGAATGAGGATTAAAACTGACTCACCGATGACAAAGAAAGCCAGGTATGTTTATAATGTCTATTAACTGTGTGCCAGATGACTCGCCGATGACAAAGAAGGCCAGTAGCCGATTTCATCAAAATTGCAAAGTATACTTGTCTAGCAAAGTATACTTTGAGGGAGTAATCATTTATTTTTCCCAAAATGCATTATGTCATTTAGAACTAACAACTGCATTTATTTGATGATTAAAAGTATGCAGAATTAGTATACTGAATGTATTACATTATCACAGCCAAATTGGCTGTGATAATGTAATAAATTCAGTATAATAAAAAAATAATAAATTTATCATAAAATTGAAAATTTCTCCCTCAAAGTATACTTTGCTAGATAAGTATACTTTGCAATGTTGATGAAATAGGCTACAGGTCAGAATAAATGAAATGCCTTCATGATTCACACCTGGGGCCACATGAGCCAATGTAGCAGGGTGCCTGGCACCAGATCATGATATTTTGTGCAATGCTGAAAGCTTTAATTAATCCTTTCACCGCTAAATAACTGGTATGGAATCTTCCATGTAGACTTTTGAACGATTCCATTATTAATGAGAAAAGGTGTGTTTTTGTAAAAGAAAATCAGAAAAAAATGAAGCTCCTGATGAGATGGCTCGTTACAAGCCGGATCATCAGTAGCCTATTTCACCAACATTGCAAAGTATACTTTTCTAGCAAAGTATACTTTGAGGGAGTAATCATTTTTCCTGACATTTTATATTTCATATAGAACTAACGACTGCATATATTTGATGATTAAACGTATGCATAATTATTATACTGAATTTATTACATTATCACAGCCAAAATGGCTCTGATAATGTAATAAATTCAGTATAATAAAAATATAATAAATTTATCCTAAAATTTAAAATTTCTCCCTCAAAGTATACTTTGCTAGAAAAGTATACTTTGCAATGTTGATGAAATAGGCTACTGGATCTATAGTGTTTATAAACTTTGGGAAAGAGGATTTAGTGTTTAATGGGTTAATTGTAGCTATTGCACTTTTAGTGCGGCATATTCGGTGCTCCCTTGTATACATACTAGTCTGTATATTGTATATCCCCGTCCTTGAAAGTGGACATAAAATCACCAATAAATTTTGTTTATTTCTCAATTAAAGTGTATGTTGTTACCACTCATTTGAACCGTCTCGTCGAGACGGTTCAACTGAGTGGTGACAACATATACATTCAATGAGAAATTTGGAAAATATATTTTTTTCTCAAAAGGATCAAACTACTGTAATTGTCAATCAATCAATCAATGTGCTTGTCATTGACAGGGAGGGGATGCTGGAATTATCCTGAAGGACCACCCCCTGGACTGCCCCTCCCATCTGTCCTCTAAAAATTGAAACACTTTTTGATATTTTTCTTATATCTATTCAAATATATATGTTGTCACCACTCATTTGAACCGTCTTGTCGAGACGGTTCAAATGAGTGGTAACAACGTATACTTCCGATGAGAAATGAGGAAAAATTAGGATTTTTTTCTATGTATCGTACTACTTTAATGGTCATTCAATCAATGTCATTGACAGGGAGGGTATGCTGGAGTTTATCCTGAAGGACCATCCCCTGGACTGTCCCATCTGTGACCAGGGCGGAGAGTGTGACCTACAGGTACGTACCAAGTTCCATAACGATAAAGGGATACCGTAATAAATATTCAGACACAATGTATTCTGGGCATGTATACTTAATCAATTCTGTGGTGTCCCAATATATAGGATTAGTATTGGTAACTGGTTATTCATGATAGCCATGTATTTGGATACCGTTTGTTTTGGAAAATCCTATTTTGTCTGGTTTGAAACTTCATACACTGCGTTTAATATGAGCATCCATAGTTTCACTTCATAGCCCACCCATGCGGCTTTCATGCCCAAGGTCAAGGCCAAATGACTTGGATAATATTTGGTGGTCGAACCAGGCGGCGCCAAGTTTATCCGTGAGCCCCTGTTCTAGTTAATTTAAATAACATAAGTCGGTCACCATCGATTGGTAAATACATGTTTATAATAATGAAAATTGGCTAGCGTTTTCATGTGATGAATTCCATTATTATTCCATGTCAAAGAATTCTGTTGGAACATTATAACATGAATATGCTGTATTGAAATGTGAAAATAAACCATTTGTGTTGCACAAATTGGGCTTGTTGGTTTTGCGACCAGTGCAGATCCAGATCGGCCTGTGCATCCGCACAGTCTGATCCGGATCTGCACTGTTCACCATTTCATCAATGAAACGCCTGCCATGCTTCTAACAAGCAATGTAGATCGTTATCAGGCTACAGGAGTGTGCTATTTGATCAGGAGTTACACTGGTCACAAATCCCATAAGCCCCATTTCTCCAGTCACAGCCACATTTAATTGACAACAAAAAGTGTCCCATGATTGAATGCGTCTCTGTGTTTATCTGACAGGACCAGTCGATGGCATTTGGCAGTGACAGGAGCCGATTTACCGATATGGAATTTGAGGGAAAACGGTAATCTCTCCGTCATAATATCCTTCAATATTGAGACATTGGGTGGCAGGTGGGAGCACGTGATGGGTAATTTAACGATCGGGGTTCATCCTGACCAGAATCCCGACTGGAGACCTGGTTTGACCCTCACATACGTCTTTGGCATTTTGTATGTGACAGTTTAATCTGGTTATACCCCTTATGAGTGTATTACGATATTCGTAATCCTATTTTAGGGGAAGGGGCCAAGTGACTTTGGTGTGGTATGGACCTGGCACCAGGTCAGGTTATTCTAATTTCAGGGCTGAATATATTTGTTCTCGATGTAAATATTCCGTTCTGATTTTGGGATTTTCCCCCCCAATGCAGCAGGTTAAAATGGGATTGAACCCGTTTGCCCGGCCTTACATGACCGTAGCTGTTGATAGGCCGTTAAACACTAATAAACAAACAAACAGACATTATTTACTCTGGGGATGGGATGTGACTTACAATCCGGAGGTTGTGGGTTCAAACCTCGCCTAGGGCATTAAAAATACTTTCATAGTATTTCCGTCCCACTGGTCTGTCGGATGAGACTTTAACCCTTACTACGCTGAATTAAATGTTGTCGTCTGCTGGAAATGTTTTATTTTCAATATTTCTCGACAAAAACCTTTTTATTTTAGAATTAAAGCAAAAATGAAAAACAGCAGACGGCAATTTTCGTCAACAGCGTAGGATGGGTTAAACTGTGGTCCCGTCTCTAATGACCTTAGCTGTTGGTGGGACGTTAGACTCTTTCACTTTCGCTTTTTATACTCTGGGAAACAGAGATAAAGTTATGGTTTCCCAGAGTGAAGAGTGTACTGTTTTTGGCCGGGTTTTTTTTTTTTTTTAAGAAAAAAATCCTGCACAGGGATTCCGCTGGGGAAAATAAAAAAATCGGCACTTCAAAAAAAAAAAAAAAAAAAAAGGATATTTTTTTTTTCTCGAAAATTGTAATTTTTTATCGCCAATTGTTTATTTTTATCGCCAATTGTGAAAGTGGCGATCGCCAGCGGAATCCCTGCCTGCATATTGGATTGGTGAAAGCCAGTTGGTGTCCACAATGGTAAGTTTTCGAGTTTACGTCCGTTTCGCACTAACTATAATGGCTACAACCACTGACTTGGACACATCATCTGCTAGTGGTGCGTACCAGAAAGTGCAGTATGAATATGACCTTCGTTTGACCATGACCTACTTTTGTCTCACCCACGATAGTGGAGAGTGAGACATAGCAGACACACAAGTTGAAGTAACAGACATAGGTCTATAAATACATTAAATATGCCTAAAAACATCAATAAACGAAATCTATATGGAGGGAGTAAAAAAAAATGTTTAGCTTATTTTTTTTTCGTTTATTGACGTTTTTAGGCATATTTAATGTATTTATAGACCTCGGTCCGTTACTTCAACCTGTGATTTCCAACGATTTTGGACGTAAGCGCATATATCTTAATCCTTTGGTCGAATCATTACCAAACTTCATCAATAGCTTCCTCATATTGATGGCTATCCAACCAGTGTTATTTGGGTGACCTTAACCTTGGTGTCAACTGTTTTGGACGTACGCCCAAATGTTGAATATCTTTTCCCACAATAGAAGGACATGTTAACCATCATCCTTTCCCCGACATTTTCTGCCATATTTGTGAATGTTGACGATGTATGAGAAGTAATATAGGAATGAATGGCCTTTTTGTGGAATTTATCGGGGTATAAACTTGGAAAAGTCGCAGGAATACTGGACGAAGGCCGGAAGGCCTCGTCCAGTATTCCCGCGACTTTTCCAAGTTTATATCCCCGATACATTCCACAAAAAGGCCATTCATTCCTTATAATTCCAGCATTTGAAATAAATTCATCAAGAAAATATGTTTATTTTCCGTTTTCTTAAGAATTATTTTAACTGCGCCTGACGGTTACGGAAAGTAGTTGGCATGGGAGTTTACTGGGATATAAATTTTGGACAGAGACTTGCTATGGACCAATCAAATGTTAGGGAATTGTGTAAATATTTTTGTGCTGGAATTATTGGCGTGTGAATGTTGACGATGTATGATAAGTAATGTTGTGTGACTGTTTCAGCACGCAAGCTGACAAGAACATCGGGCCCCTGGTGAAGACGATCATGACACGTTGTATCCAGTGTACTCGCTGTATCAGGTCAGTGGCCTATATGGTCGCACAACTGTGGCCGTGACTGGAGAAATGGGGCTTATGGGATTTGTAACCAGTGTAGTTCCCGATCAAATAGCACACGTACTTCTATAGCCTGATTCCAATATATATTGCTTGTTAGAAGCATGATGGGTGTTTCATTGATGGAAATATGAACAGTGCAGCCACGTATGATATGTGACCATGTTACTCCGGATCAAATAGTGCACGCTTGTAACCGGATAATATAGGATGAATGGCCTTATTGTGGAATTTATCGGCGTATAAACTTGGAAAAGTCGCGGGAATACTGGACGAAGGCCAGAAGGCCTCGTCCAGTATTCCCACGACTTTTCCAAGTTTATATCCCCGATAAATTCAACAAAAAAGGCCATTCCTTATAATTCCAGCATTTGAAATAAATTCATCAAGAAAATGTGTTTATTTTACATTTTCTTAAGAATGATTTTAACTGCGCCGGACGGTTACGGAAAGTAGTTCGGCATGGGAGTTTACTGGGATATAATTTTTGGACAGAGACTTGCTATGGACCAATCAAATGTTAGGGAATTGTGTAAATATTTTTGTGCTGGAATTATCGATCTATATATTGCTTGTTAGAAGCATAACGGGTGTTTCATTGATGGAATGGCAAATGGTGCAGATCCTGATCAGACTGTGCGGATGCACAGGCTGATCTGGATCTACACTGGTCGCAAACCCCATAGGCCCCATTTCTCCATTCACCTGTAGGCTGGTAACGATCTATATTGCTTGTTAGAAGCATGACGGGTGTTTCATTATACACCCTTTAAAAACGGGACGTGATATACCTCTGTCCATCCGTCCCAATTTACGTTGGTTTTCGGGTACCCATCACACAGCAATAAACACTGAGCACTGTCTCTATCGTGTAGATTACAACCTCTTTAGGAAGACTAGGTGTTGAATAGGCAATTACGAAAGAAATAGTTGTTGTAGAGAGGTGACTATTTGTGGAGGCGCCAGTAATATCTATCTTCAGATGAATACCTTTTCTGAACAATAAATATGACAACTATTTTAAACTACATTTTAATAACTATTATATTAAAACATTCTTGTAAGACCATCTATTTCCAATTATCCTGTCTTGGCAAAGTAGACCCGTCTCTATATGACCTTAGCTGTTGGTGGGACAGTTTAAGTAACCTACTTCTAAGTGAAAAGTGGCACTTTTCACTTATAAGTAGGTTACCTAACTTGGAAAATTACGAGAAACTTTCCTTATAACTTCCCATAGATTATTTCCATTGCATCCTTGATGTTAGAATTGGCGGATATTGTTGGTTTGACATAAAGTTGCTAAGTTTAAACTAAGCAATGTGACGTCAAACCGACAAATTCGGCCAATTCTAAACTAAACAAAGTGATGTCAGACCGTCCAATTCTGCCAATTTTGACGCTGACTACCGAACGTTAGTTATTTTTCAGTGTTATCAACATTTTTCTGCCATTTCTGCAAATTACTGTGAATCTCAATTTTAGTTGATTGTATGTACATGATACAGGGATTCCGCTGGCGATCGCCACTTTAGCAATTGGCGATAAAAATAAACAATTGGCGATAAAAAATTACAATTTTCGGGAAAAAAATAAAAAACCTTTTTTTTTTTTTTTCGAAAATTGTAATTTTTTATCGCTAATTTTTTATTATTTGTTTTGAAGTGGCGATTTTTTTATTTTCCCCAACGGAATCCCTGCATGATGTAAATATGATTATGCACATAATGTGTTGCAGTATAGATAGATTAGATAGATGTATCAATCTCCTCGTCATTGTCAGGTTTGCGAGTGAGGTGGCTGGGATGGACACACTGGGCACAACAGGGCGTGGGGCCGACATGGAGGTGGGCACGTACGTCGAGCGAATGTTCAAGTCCGAGCTGTCCGGCAACATTATCGATCTGTGTCCCGTGGGGGCTCTCACGTCGAAGCCGTACGCGTTCACTGCCCGGCCCTGGGAAGTAAAGTAAGATTCACGTTCCAATGATCGTGCATGTTTTCACTTGCTTTTTACAGTACTAGGCTATTTTATCGGATGATTTATAATTTTTGCCAGAAAAATAAACATGTTTTTCTTAAGGAATAACACAAACATATAAAACAACTGACAATATACATACATGGGTTAATATCAATATTCCTTGATAAAAATGTTTTGACAGCACATGAGAATCATCTCCAATGGAGATGATTCTCATGTTCAGGCAAAACATGATGTTTTTTTTGCTAAGAAATATGGCAAAAATACAAAAAAAGCGATGACATGATCAGGCTGTGATGTGTTTTATGACAATCTTTTTGTAGATTTTCCTTCAATAACTTTCACACAGTGGATTTTGCTGAAATATAGTATGGCAATTATCGCAAAGTTTGCTGTCTATTCTGTTGATTGTAACTTGGTCACATGTACATGTACAGTCAAACCTGTGTTAACGACCACCTGGGAATAGCGACCACCTGTCCAAAACGACCAGTTAAAAATCCCCCCGTCCAATTTTGTTCTTTATAAGACCTTGGAATAACGACCACCTCCGAACTGCGACCAGCGACCAGCTATTTTCATTCCCAAACGACATTTTTGTATGTGAACAGCGGCCATGTCATGTTTTTGTCTGCAAAAAAGAATATAAAAAAATAGCACCACAATCACTATTTTCCTTTCATCACAATCTGGCCGCTATCATTTGAATTGCAACTGGTTGTATCCAATTAGTCATCAATTACATTCGCATACATTGGCAGAACGCTCTTTTGAAAACTATCTTG
Organism: Conchocele bisecta; assembly: GCA_029237695.1. Classification (NCBI taxonomy): domain Eukaryota; kingdom Metazoa; phylum Mollusca; class Bivalvia; order Lucinida; family Thyasiridae; genus Conchocele; species Conchocele bisecta. The sequence continues at coordinate 54,642,343 of CM055281.1, forward strand.
CCCACTATGGTCGGTGTCATTTTGGCGACATTAAACATTTTCCATGAAAAATATTGCATAACGCCATTAACGGTAATTCCCGATTTGTACTCCGTGTCGTGTATTCCAATAGGCATAATGCAATTCCGTGTAAGTTATAAAACTCCATCTCCACTGTGTTTACACGATGCTGATTCGTCTACAGTGACAAGACTAAGACTTCAAACACACCGCGCTTGTCAAGTGTAAATTTCACACAAGGCACAAGGCCATATCAAAGATCAATACACGCGGTTGCTGACGTCAGTCACGTAGTCCACACTAGACTGGTACCCTGTCGGATGCGGAGCCGAGCAAAACAATACTACCGGGAACCAGTCTAAAGTGACACGACAAACTTGTTTATATGAATTGTGTCTCGATCTCCGACAAATCCCGACTTATTGCATTAGCGACCAGACCAGGCAGTGGATTCGCGTAGTCTGCCCATGGTTTACAATGGTTGCCAATCTCTAATTAAAAACATCAGTAATTACGTCAGCGGTTTTCACAGGCCGCGCCGCATAGGCTATCGTTTTAATAAAGACAATATGACCGTTATTAATTTCAGCTGATGGTGTGAAATTGAGAATAAGAAAACAAAATGCTAATGGTCATGCTAATTAAACTGCTTACACGACAAGCTATTAAATGGTGCACCAAAGCAAGCCGCTGGATGTACTTATCATGAAGATAATTACTCCCCTTTGTATATAATTTCCAAAGCGAGGCTGCATTCAGAACAATAACAACAAGATGGCATAACTCAATAAATTTAATTGACTATTTTTGCAATTCTCATGCAATTTTTAATTGATAAAAAGTAGATACACTCCACGATCGTGAAATAGTGAATCATCAGGTGGAAGTGTACAGCCAAGACGTTTTCTATGCATGCATATATATTACAATAGAATGCTAAATACATGGCTGACTTTGTTATGAAACTGGGAAAATGTTTGACCCTTGGAACAACGACCACGTGTCAACAACAGCCACTTTGGCCACTTCCCGTTGACGGTCGTTGTTCACAGGTTCGACTGTATACTGAAATGATTTAAAAACGCAACAAGGAGGTTGAGATGTTATTGGACACCTGTATGTGATTATCCATGTGATCACAGTGTTCCACGTGACTTTGATGTATCAATTTGAATAGATAATGAATTGCTAATTATCCTCGTAATAAAATGTTTCGCCAAATAATGTAAAGGGTGAATAAACAACATGATTACCTCCTTTTTGCGTTTTTAAATCGTTTGATTTGTCAAAGAGTCTGGTACAGTCAATATAGGCATACTTATCGAATGTGTGTATCATCAAAATAAATGGTACTTGATTCGTGAAAGTTATATGGTTTTAAAAGTAGCTTACTGTCTGTCGGTAAGGCAAATGCGTTTCAGTTTTCAATAACTCCTTAACTCTTTCACCAATTTCAATAATATTTGCCCACAATGTCTGTCTAGGGATGGTGCTTTGTTTCGCATAAGACCCACACCTCAATTTCCCGCTCCATTTTGGACTTAGAATTTTGCCTCGTTTTCTATCAAAGCAGTATCTGGTGGCATCCGAGTTCTGTGAACACATTTTTTCTAGTTTTCATTGTCATTTAGGGGATAACGTATAATGGCCATCCTCCATTGTCATTTGCAGGAAGGTTGAGTCTGTAGATGTGATGGACGCTATCGGCAGTAACATCATCGTCTCTACTCGCACCAACGAGGTCATGCGCATCCTGCCTAGGCTCAATGAGGTAACCATATAGAAAACAGAGGGATGGCTGGATAGCCTGGGGGTGGAGCATAGGACTTCAGTAACGGAGGTAGTGGGTTCAAGCCCCGACCTGTAGCCGATTTCATCAAAATTGCAAAGTATACTTATCTAGCAAAGTATACTTGAGGGAGTAATCATTTATTTTCCCCAAAATGCATTATTTCATATAGAACTAATGACTGCATATATTTGATGATTAAAGGTATGCAGAATTATTATACTGAATTTATTACATTATCACATCCAAAATGACTGTGATAATGTAATAAATTCAGTATAATAAAAATTCATAAATTTATCCTTAAATTGAAAATTTCTCCCTCAAAGTATACTTTGCTAGATAAGTATACTTTGCAATTTTGGTGAAATAGGCTACAGGTCAGAATAAATCAAATGCCTTCATGATATTTCCATCCCACTGGCCTTTCGGACGAGAATTTAAACCAAGCTCCTGTGTCTATCGGACCACAGCTGTTGCTGATTCATTTTCACTTTTCATAAAGCAGTTTATTATCACATGCATTGAAGTTTACCAAAATTCTCTGTCACATTTCGTTCTGAATTTGTACTTTTATTGAATCAGTATTTAGTTTGTTCTCATCATCATGGCTTTACACAGGTGCCTGATACAAGAAAATCTCCACCAAACGTTCACTATGTAAGTGACAGCGAATTAATCTTATATATTTGCATCATCAACCTGTCACTTCATAGAGATGGGTTGTGGCCTAGGTGTTAGAACACCTGACTTCCAATCCGGAGGTTGTGGGTTCAAACCTCGCCTTAGGCATCAAAAATACTTTCATAGTATTTCCATCCCACTGGTCTGTCAGATGAGACTTTAAACTGTGGTTCCATCTCTATATAACCCTAGCTGTTGGTGGGACATTAAACCATTCACTGTCACTACATGCGTCACCATACTGTATCGCTGTAGGAGGTGAATGAGGAATGGATATCGGACAAGACGCGGTTCGCCTACGATGGCCTGAAGCGTCAGCGACTGACGATGCCGTTTGTTAAGAATGCCAAGGGGACCCTGGTACAGGCAGACTGGGAAACGGCACTGATGGCCGTCGCACAGAAGGTAAACACTCGCCCTGGAATGGATAGGCCATTGACACTACTGTCTGCTGATGGCCGTCGCACAGAAGGTAAACACACGCCCTGGAATGGATAGGCCATTGACACTACTGTCTGCTGATGGCCGTCGCACAGAAGGTAAACACTCGCCCTGGAATGGATAGGCCATTGACACTACTGTCTGCTGATGGCCGTCGCACAGAAGGTAAACACTCGCCCTGGAATGGATAGGCCATTGACACTACTGTCTGCTGATGGCCGTCGCACAGAAGGTAAACACACGCCCTGGAATGGACGGGCCACTACAGTCTGTTTCACAAAATCTGCACATTTTCTTTAAAGGAAAATTTACGCACATAGGAATGGGTTGTGACCCAGAGGTTAGAACACATGGGGGCTGTTTCACTAAACTTTGTGCGACTAAAATGTTCGTAAGTGCAAAACTATGATGGTCTGTAAATTTCATATTAACAATGCTTTCTTGTAAACAATTATTGAATTTACATTTATTGAGCATAGGCAGCCTATGCTCAATAAATGTAAATCCATCAATTGAAATTTGCAGATGATCCTAAATTTTCACTTATGAACATTTTCATCGTACAAAGTTTAGTGAAACGGGCCCCAGACTTCAAATCCGTAGGCTGTGGGTTCAACCTTGCCTTAGGCATAAACAAATACTTACATAGTATTTCCATCCCACTGGTCTCTCGGTTGAGACTTTAAACTGTGGTTCCGTCTCTATATGACTGTAGCTGTTGCTAAGACGTTAAACCCATTCACATTCACGTTTTGCCAGTTGGTGTCGGTGTCGGGTGACGAGATTGCCGCCATTGCCGGTGGTCTGGTGGACGCGGAGTCTCTCACGGCGCTCAAGGATTTACTCAACAGCTATGGCAGTGAGGGGCTGTGTACAGAGCAATTCTTCCCCATGGATGGAGCGGGGTATGTATTTCTATTACTGGCATTAACATTGGCGTAGTAATGATACAGATATCTAGGTGGGTGGCAGGTGGGAGCACGCGATGGGTAATTTAACGATCAGGGTTCATCCTTACCGGAATCCCGACTGGAGACCTGGTTTGGCCCTCACATATGTCTTTGGCATTTTGTATGTGACAGTTGAATCTGCTTATACCCCTTATGTGAGTATTTACGATATTCGTAATCCTATTTTAGGGGAAGGGGCCAAGTGACTTGGTGTGGTATGGACCTGGCACCAGGTCAGGTTATTCTAATTTCAGGGCTGAATATATTTGTTCTTGATGTAAATATTCCGTTCTGATTTTGGGATTTTCCCCCCAATGCAGCAGGTTAAAATGGGATCGAACCCGTTTGCCCGGCCTTACATGACCTTAGCTGTTGATAGGCCGTTAAACACTAATAAAACAAACAAACAGATATCTAGATGAATTTAAGCAGGATTCCTTTAAAAGGCTTTCAACACTAGTCCGCCTATAGCGGTGTTTGCAAACACCGCTATAGGCAGACTAATGTTGAAAGCCTTTTAAAGGAATCGTGCTTAAATTCATCTAGATAACAGTGTAGATCCAGATGAGCCGACTCATAACCATAGCTGTTGCTGGGACGTTAAACCCATGCACTTTCGCTTTTCCATTGGTCACAAAACCCAATTGCCCCAATTTCTCCAGTCATGGCCACATATCACGTTGTTTCCATCCAGGACTGATGTGAGGTCCAACTATATGTTTTAAACGTTATAAGAAGCGTAAATGACTCTGTAAAATTACTGCAATTGTTTAGTGGTGGACCGATAGTATCGATGCATCGATAGATCGAGGTACATATCTTCACGATACATGTATCGCGATACACTGCCAACTATCGATAGTTGACGATAGCTACATTTTAGTTATTAACACATTTTCAATGATCGTGTTTTTGGTGCTAGAAAGAGGTAAATATTTTAAGTGATTTTTATAGGAACCTCTGGATTCGACATCCTAGGACATCGACAGTTTCTTTAACAATCATTAATATGCACAAAAAACACTGTATTGAACCGTTTGGCTTGTGCGCAGTTGATGGCATTTTTTTTATTAACCTCATATCGAACACGAGCCGTGTCATGTGTTTTCGCAACCATTTTTGTTCACTTCCACATCGAAAAAGGCAGCGTTACAGTAGAATTGGCCGTTTTTGGTGTAAAATTAAAGTGCAAAATTGTTGTTTAATGATGCCTCTGTGTGTTTGTGGGTCCTTGTAGATTAATTTTGAATATATGTTCAACAATTCAATAAAAATAATAATAATAAAAAAAATTCAACTCCAAATCACAATAATTTTATGTTATTATCAATCAAATTGAGCTGCATCATTATTATTGAGTATTGTGTATTTAGCGATCTTTTTTTGAGACACTAGACTTTCAATTCTCCCTATCCAAGCGCCCTCCACCCCCTCACCATTATTTGAAAACCGTCTGGAGGCCAATTAATTATGCAATATAACTAATTGATCTATTTTGTATTAAAGAAAAACGAGTAGAACATGCATACAACTAATTATAAACAGTGTTAAACACCACACAACAACTATGTATGGTACACAACTTTGGCTGCACAGTACAAAAGCAGTGTAACTGGTTATCAGAGTAATCCGCGATACTGTCGTGATACATATCGTGATACGTCCCGACGTCGCCAGCGGAATCCCTGGGTTAGTGCTGTGAATGGGAAAAAATATCTGGCAAGGCTTAGGAAACGGGATGGGCGAGGCCATTCACGGTACTAACCTACTATTCTATTTATCCCGTCAACACCTACAATTAGCTTTAAAATGCAAAAAATAACCCCAGTCGCATCGTCAAAATCAGAGAATCGACCAGTATGATTGCACATATTCATACGCAGTGATTAGGTCGTATTGACAGGATATCAAAAATGTTTCACGGCACATACACACTGTGTTGACGGGATAAAAAATGTTCTCCTGCTTCGTAATATGAAGTCTTACAAAGAACGGGAACCTGTCATATAGCATAATGATAATAGGTTTATTGCTAGTATTGAAACTATTTTATTTCTGTGGAGATTTTCAACTAAATGCGAAGAAAATAGTCAATTATGTCTTCTCATTGATGAAGTATATCGGATATTTCCAAGGTTTCTGCTATTTGGAGTGTGAAGTTGTGTGATAAATGTATTCTCAAACTCGTTTCCATTTGATGTGATTTATGGTCGCATAACCTTAATCCCAATTTCTCCAGGCCATCCACATATCTTGTTGTCTCCATCCAGAACTGACGTGAGGTCCAACTATATATTGAACACGAAGATCGCGGGCATTGAGGAGGCTGACCAGATCCTGTTGATTGGCACGAACCCGCGCTACGAAGCACCCCTGCTGAACACACGCATCAGAAAAAGGTGAGAGGACACACTGTCTACCTCGCTTCCATTAACCCTTTTCAACACTATATACCTCTATAGCATTGTTTGCAAACTGTGTAGATCCAGGATCTGCACTGTTTGCAAGTAATTTTCATATTTCTTTTTTAATAGAAAAACACCTTTTTATACGACCATGGACATACTCTATCTATCTTCCATTAATCTCACCCTACTACATCTAAAATACTATTTTACTATCATTTTTATTCTTCATCTACATTGCTTGGCCTTAAATGTTACTCGTTTGTGTTGATGGGCCGTGAAGCACCGTTTCATTCCATTAATCTCAGACCCCTTTTGAGGACTTAGACATGTGTATTATATTACATGAAAACATTGTTATGCCATGTTGTAGCACATTTCATAAAAGGTATATAACACACGTGTAATAAATTTGATTGGCTGACCACATCACTAATTATGTATTTGTATTCTGTGCTAACTTTGTGCCAAATGAACAAAACGAAGATGTTCCAAATGATGTTTTCATATTTATTACACAAATGTATGCCTGTATTATACAATAATTCCAGCACAAAAATATTTACACAATTCCCTAACATTTGATTGGTCCGTTGCAAGTCTCCGTCCAAAGTTTATATCCCAGTAAACTCCATGCCAAACTACTTTCCGTAACCGTCAGGCGCAGTTAAAATAATTCTTAAGAAAACGGAAAATAAACACATTTTCTTAATGAATTTATTTAAAATGCTGGAATTATAAGGAATGAATGACCTTTTTCTTGAATTTATCGGGGATATAAACTTAGAAAAGTCGCGGAAATACTGGACGAGGCCTTCCGGCCTTCGTCCAGTATTCCTGCGACTTTTCCAAGTTTATACCCCGATAAATTCCACAAAAAGGCCATTCATTCCTATAATAAATTGTTACATGTTTCAGCTGGATGTTCAATGATACATCGGTCGCCTTGGTAGGAACAAACGTGGATCTAACCTACGATGTACAGGTGGGTGCTTTAATCATTACAATCGTTCTCATCAACAAAGGATTATGTCAATTAACAACAATTTTAGTGATGTGCTGTATGTAACTCCCACTCTATTGTAATATATTACATATAACTTGTAGCACTAAATGTAGTATTTAACCCTTCCAACACCACAGGCCTGTATAGTTGTATTGGCAAAAAGTGTACATCTCATCAGGATCTGCACTTTTTGCAAGTAATTTTCATATTTTTATGAACAAAAACCCCTTTTCCGTAAATGGACTTCTCTGAAAATCATTTTGTGACGTTTGGATTGGGTGCAAAATTAATATATTAAAATCTATTCCAGTTACTTGGGGTGAACAAGTTAATTGTTAAGAGACTTTCCCCGGTAGCCATTCTCCAGAGTATTTCAGACTCGCTGATTTTGTGGTAAAACAAATAACGACTTCAGCAAGATCAACATTATGATTTTATTTGCTGCTGGTGTCCATAGATCTATATATATTTCCCGTTTTATTATTTCTGGTCTAAACTATATGCGTACATAGTGACCTCATGTCAACCGAGATGATTCACATGTGATACACTTTTCTTGATAAATATGCAGAAATACATTTTTCACAGCCAGTAAAAATGTAATTGGTTATAGAAATATCTTCTCGGACCTAGCTTGCTTTTTACTCGTGCTGTAAAACTCTATTTTGAATGCACGAAACAATCGATCCTCGCTTTGTTTTGTTCCAGCATCTTGGAGACTCGGCCCAGGTGTTGGAGGATATCGCTAGTGGTAAGCACGCCTTCGCTCAGGTAAGCTGTCATGGTGTGTTGTACATGGATATTCTGTATGTGACCGTGACTGGAGAAATGGGGCTTGTGGGAGTTGTGACTGGTTAACTCGTGATCAAAGAGCACACTCCTATATTGCTTGTTAGCATGTCTAGTGTTTCTTTGATGGAATGGCGAACAGTGTAGATCCTGATCAGACTGTGCGGATGCACAGGCTGATCTGGATCTACATTGGTCGCAAACCCCATACACCCCATTTCTCCAGTCACAGTCACATATACAGACCACGCTCCGATCGAGCCATCAACATAACTTTGAGATAGGCGTAGCAAGTGTAACAATGTCGTGTTTGCAACCAGCGTAGCCCCAGATCAGCCTGCTCATCCGCGCAGTCTGATGAGGGCCTCCTCTGTTCGCCATTCAGTGATGGAAGTAGCCTTACTGTCCTCAGCAATTCACTCAAACTCGGCCAGCCCTTGTACGAGTAACAGTGTCGTGTTTGCGACCAGAGTAGCCCCAGATCAGACGCTCAGTGTACCCCCATATCAGACGCACAGTGTAGCCCCAGATCAGACGCACAGTGTAGCCCCAGATCAGTATGTATATATGCCCGCCCTCGGCATGAAAACATACTTTCCTAGTGTTTCCATTCCTCTGGACCAGTATCTACACGACCTGTTGGACTTTTAACTTCATTGGCACGTTAACCCTTCCTACGCTGTTGACGGAAATTGCCGTCCGCTTTTTTTCATTTTTGCTTTAATTCTTAACAAAAAAATGGTTTTGATAGCACATGAGAATCGTCTCCACTGGAGACGATTCTCATGTGCTGTCAAAACCAGGTTTTTGTCGAGAAATATTGAAAAATAAATATTTCCAGCAGACGACAACATTTAATTCAGCGTAGTAAGGGTTAAACCCACTCACTCAAGCCCCATTTAGTGAGAGAACAAAGTAGCATGAGTCACACAATCTCCAAAGTAAAACAGAAACAAAGGCATGTGATTTTCTACATGTGCGATTTTTCATTTACAGAAGCTGTGATAACGTCAAAAGATGACCAAATTTTCATAGCACATACATGTATTTGCTATGAATTTTTTGTCCACTTTTGACATCATTTACGGAAAATATTTAAATTTTTAAAAAAAAATATAAAAAAAAATCATATATCGCACATACAAAATAACATGGCTTGTCTTGTATATACTTAACCCACCAACCGATGGCCATTTACAGACGCTGGCTAAGGCCAAGAAGCCGATGGTGGTTGTGGGCAGCTCTGTACTACAGCGTGGGGATGCCATGTCTATCCACCGGGCCGTGTCCACCATCGCCCACAATGCCCGCGCCCAGTCCGCATGTGGGGATGACTGGCGCGTCCTCAACGTCCTACACACGGTATGTACTTCCCGTCTATGTAAATATTCCGTTTTGGGAGTTTCCCCCCAATGCAGCAGGTTACATGCAGGATTGAACCTGTTGGCCCAGCGTCAAATGACCTTAAACACAAATAAATTTATCAATGAATCTTCCTGTCCAAGCCCAGTAGCGGAATTCATCACTAGTCACTACTGTCGGTTTCACTAAACTGCCTAAATTTTATGGATATACCCACAATGTAAACCCAATATTTTTTTCTTTAAAATTACATTTTAGCAAAATTTAAGAACGAGCCTTCTTTTTCTTTCATTTGGTCAGATACTGATTTTAGTACAAAAATTATGTATTTATGGGAATTTAACATATGGGAGCTGCAGGAGTAAACGATTTTGGAAATTCACTGAAACCTGTTAAATTTGAAACATTTCCCCATGTTAAATCCCCATAGACATCTTCACTCTGTGAATATGTTTATGGGGATTTAACCTGGGGAAATTGTTTTTATCAATATTGGACCAAACGTTCTGAAATAAAAAGAAGACTTATTCTTACATCTAGACAAGTATACATGTACTTAGCAATTTTGTTGAAACGTCCACCGCAGGTTGCGAGCCAGGTGGCAGCCTTGGATCTAGGGTACAAAGCTGGTGTCAGTCATATCCGGGAGAACAAGCCCAAACTCCTCTACCTTCTGGGCGCCGATGAGCAGGTCGTATCCCGGGCCGATCTGCCAGCCGACTGCTTTGTTATATACCAAGGTACGCTCCACATGTTGATAAGCTTGTGTCAACCGCATCACCACAATATATCTCTCATGAGAGTTATCTGGTGATGTTTAGGCAATTGAATTCCATTATGTTTATTAATCCTTTCACACCTAAGTTACTGGAATGGACAGTGATATATATATATATGTGGGTTTTTCAACAAATCCAATCGTCATTTTCGGACTAGTCATTTGTGAAAAGGGTGCGGGTTTTTTTAATATAAAATTACTTGCAAAAAGTGCAGATCCTGATGAGATGGCTCGTTACGAGCCATCTCATCTGGATCTACACTGTTTGCAAACACCACTATAGAAGTATGTAGTGTTGAGGGGTTAATATGGGCATTTTTAAAAATCTCAAACACTAGATCCAGATGAGACGTTTGTATACAACCTTGATGTTGAATGGTCGTAAAACCCCAATCACTCAATGTATCCATCTGCGACCAGGTCACCACGGCGACCGTGGAGCTGCGATGGCAGACGTCGTCCTCCCGGGATCCGCCTATACGGAGAAGGACTCGACGTATGTCAACACGGAGGGCCGCGCCCAACAGACGCGCAGCGCCGTCTCACCACCTGGCATGGCCCGCGAGGACTGGAAAATCATCCGCGCATTATCCGAGGTAATGGCTCGCATCTGTGGTCCTGTTTCATAGACTTCGCTAGACTATGACGTTTGTAAGGGCAAAATTTAAATTTAGAATAACAGTCATTGACAGCCGATTTTGGAAAATCTTTAGTGGATACTTTTATGACCTTGGCCTATTATCATGCATTGTATAGCTTTCCAAGCATGGTGAACCAGTTTGATTGGTCGAGGCCGAGCTGTGCTCAAACTCGGCCAATCACACTGCCTGATTTCGATTTCACACGCCCAAGTATAGTGTACATTCTTTGCTTCTCTCCAATACAGAGTTAAGTATTTATTCGACAAAGTCGGTAACGCCGCCATTTACCAGTGTGGCCGATATAGCAGCGTGTATACGAGCTGTGTTCTGGTTGTTTTCCTGTATATGGGAACGAACCTGCTATGAACTTGATGTATAGGAGTAAACTAAGGTAGCATGAGTGACTTGTGAATCCGTCGTCGGCTCAAACCGTTTACATAGCTTTCTTATCATTTTGTGAAATAGCTACCCCTCTTTGTTTTGCATTGCCACCGACTGTAGTAGTCTCTTACATGATATTCTGCTCAGATTCATCTTAGCTATAAATCCATGTTTAATCTTACTGGGATTAACACCTTGAGCCCGAAGTGATCCGGTGTTGTAGGGGTGCGTGTCACCAGTAGCCGATTTCATCAACATTGCAAAGTATACTTTTCTGGCAAAGTATACTTTGAGGGAGTAATCATTTATTTTTCCTGAATTGCATTATATATAGAACTAACCACTGCATATATTTGATGCAGAATTATTATACTGAATTTATTACATTATCACAGCCAAAATGACTGTGATAATGTAATAAATTCAGTATAATTAAAAGTAATAAATTTATCCTAAAATATAAAAATTTCTCCCTCAAAGTATACTTTGCAATGTTGGTGAAATAGGCTACAGTGTCATGAAAAATATTTACCATATTTTCCGTAAATGACATCGAAGTTGATGAAGTTATAGCAAATGCTGAATTCTATTCCACATTCACTGTACAACACTCTACCCATACAGGTGCATTTCCATCTGTATACAAGACATGCTGTGAGTTTGTTCCTAAGAACATGTCATGAAAAATATTTACCATATTTTCCGTAAATGACATCGAAGTTGATGAAGTTATAGCAAATGCTGAATTCTATTCCACATTCGCTATGAAAATTTTGTCATCTTTCAACGTCATTTACATAAAATATCACATGTCTGTAAATATATTTCATGAAAATCGCACATGTTCTCTTTCTAATTCACATGGCGTGCCTGAGGTGGAGCACATAAACCCCAATCAATGAATCTGTTTAGATCGCCGGAGCTCCACTGCCGTATGATAAGCTGCAGGAAATCAGAGACCGGATGTCCGAGATAGCGCCCAACCTGATACGTTATGGTGACGCAGAGGACGCCAATTACTTCAAACAGGCCCAGGAACTTTCACAGGTAAGCTACACAGATCGACAATAGAACACGCCTGGGAGCACGTTTCACAATTTATCTCTGTGTATGGGCCTCCAACTCTGGTGTTACTTACCTGATCACTTTGTCATATTTCACCGATATAGATTTTGAAAGCAACATTAACAAAGTGATGGACTGTGGCTCAGACTACAGGACTTCCAATACTGAAGGTTGCGATTTTAAAACTACCCTAGGGCATGAAAAATACTTTCATTGTATTTCAATTCCATTGGTCTGTCGGATGTATATAACCTTACATGTACCATATTACCTTGTCAACATCAATACCGACAAACTGGGCCCGGTTGCTCAAAGCTTCTGTTAGCTTAACAGACTGTTAAATCCTTAGCTTTGCTAAGGATTTAACAGTCTGTTAAGCTAACAGAGGTTTTGAGCAACCGGGCCCTGGTTAAACAACGGTCCTGTTTATCTACTTCAGCTCGTACAGGGAAAGATGGACCCCAAACCTCTCACACCGTCGATACTGGAACTGAAAGATTTCTACATGACGGACTCCATCAGCCGGTCCTCCCAGACAATGGCCAAATGTGTTTCCGCAGTTCAGACGATGGACTAACTCGCAAACTATTGTGATCTGTTGAACAAGTATTTTAACACGACATTCATGTCGGGCGCTATGCTGCAAATGCCTATGTGTTTATCATCTGGAATGGAATGAGATCAACTCAGATACGAGACAAGCCATGTGGTTTTGTACCTAAGAAGGTATGCGACATCTCATGAAAATATACAAAATCTACAATATTTTCAATAAATGACGTCGAAAGTTGATGAAATGTTCTGCTATGAACATTTTGTGAAATCGCCTCCTTGCGACATCATGTACACTCAGTTTCTGTATTAAAAGACTATGAAAAATTGCACATCTTCTTAGGTACAAACTCATATGGGACTGGTCATATCTGTGCAGTATTATCAGATCAACATGCACATTTTTTAGCGGGCCGATTCTGATTTCACTAACTTCAACATGTCCAATATGCCAGTTGAGCAAGAAATAGAAAGATGAGCTTGTTAGTTAAATATTTGCATGATTTATTATAAATTTGCGACACTAGTGCTATGTGGAATTGATTGGGAGCGTACGTCGTTCAATGATGTATGTCGGTTGACGATTCATCCATGGAAAGATAAAATAGACAGGCACGGAAAACAGTTACATTTGATATTGTGCGTGTTCATATTTATCACCAATTGATATGCAGTGCATCATGGATTATGTCCGCAGGGATTCCGCTGGCGATCGCCACTTTCGCAATTGGCATAAAATTAAACAATTGGCAATAAAAAATTACAATTTTCGAAAATAAAATCCCAAAAAAATAATTTATCGCCATTTTTTTTTTTTTTTTTTTTAAGTGGCGATTATTTTATTTTTTTCCCCAGCGGAATCCCTGTGTCAGATATACTCAAATAACTTCCTAAATTACCCTCGATGTGTGCCACAAATATCGTCCAATTTACCTGCTGTTGGAGTAAATGTAAATAGAAAGGAGATTGTTATGTTAATGCAATGTCTGCTGGATTGTATTGAAGTAGGACGACACTAGTGTTATGTCGAACAATGCAACTTGTGAGTAGTGGAAATATGAAATACTCGGGCACAGAAAGTTTGAGGTTATTAACTGTTGATATTTATCACAAACTTTGAATGCAGTGCATCACCTGTTAACAGTAATTAAGTCTTATTTATGCAAAAAAAGTATAGGTTGACCACTTATTTGAACCGTCTCAACAAGATGGTTCAAATGAGTAGTCACAATGTACACCTTGGTGAATCAATAAAACCTGATTTTGCTACCTGCAAATCCTGCATGAAAATGGTTTGGTTAATAGTTCAGCTTTGAGCTGGAACAAAAAAAAAAACGTATACAAGTTGCGTTGTAGTAGCAGCACTTGTATGCCACCCTAAAACGTCATTTGTGATTGTTCGTATTTATGAAATTAAATAAATATATGAAATGTGCATCATTTCAGTTACAACCTTTGATCTTTTGCCCCAGACACAAGTTCAGCTACCAAAGTGGGAAGTCAATTTTGTGCCATTGTGCATAGTTACTATCTGTTGCCACGTTTTGCTGCCGACAAACGTTTGGCTATTAATGGTACATGCCCACTCAGTAGGCGCAAAATGGTCTTTATAGGAATGAAATCGGTGTACAATTGTGTCACTATTGCACCAGTTCTAAAAATTACAAGTGCCCGCTATACAGATATAATCATTTAGTAATATTTATTTTACTGATAGTTGCCGACGGAGGTATCTGACTATTTTCATATGCAAATGAGGCAGAATATTTTTTAATTATTTATACTAATTAACGAGTCGCCTGAAAAAATGTTTTTCTACAGATTATAAAGTATGATCAGTGCACATCTAAAAAATAAATACAGAGAATAAATAGTAATGTCTGTTAACATTTTAAAACACGGTTATCGCCCCTGATAGGAGTGTGGAAAGTTACGTCCGATATAAAATGTATAATAATGCCAATCAATACGTGGGGCAACGGTGTATAGTGGGCACTTATAATTTTTAGAACTGGTGGAATAGCGACACAATTATACACTTATTCAAGTCCTATAAAGAATATTTTGTGCCTACGTGGAAATGTACCTTTAACCCTTAAAAGGCGGAACCGAAAATGTTGTCTGCTGTTCATTTTTAGCTGGCCTGCACGAAGTGCAGAAGAGCTTATGGCATACCCCAGGCGTCGTCCACAAACTTAACGTTGGGGTAAATGTTTTAGAACTTATGTTTCCTTTCATGGAACACCTTGTTATTTCATACATGCATTCCTCAGCTGACCCTCTATCATGCTGTAGCAAATCCATGACCCACCACCCAACCCTTACCCCAAGGTCAAGGTCACAAACTTATGTTCATGAACTTAACATTGGGGTGAATGTTGTGCAACTTCTGTTTATTTACAGGGAACGCCTTCATATTTCAAACATGCATTCATCTGATGATGCTCTATTGTGCTACAGCAAATCCATGACCAACGCCCACCCCTTTCCCCAAGATCAACATCATAAACGTAACGTTGGAGTAAATGTCTTTTTATAACTTCTGTTTCTTTACAGGGAACACCTCGATATTTCATACATGCATTCATCTGATGATCCTCTTTGTGCTACAGCAAATCCATGAACCCCCCCAACCCCTTTCCCCAAGGTCACACAAACTTGGCACATTCATACCAAATCCATGAACACCCCCCCCCCAACCCCTTTCCCCAAGGTCACAAACTTAGCACATTCATACATGCATTCCTCATGTGAATAGCTGTCATGATGTAGAAAATCACTTAGTGCATTCATAACCTTAACATTGGGTTAAATTTTGTATAACTTCTGTTTTCAGGGAGCGCATTGATATTTCATACATGCATTCATCTTAATAGCAAATCCACGACCCACCTTCCACCACTGACCACAATGTCAAGGTCCACCGCACGCCCCTTAACCCAAGGTCAAGTTATATAATATTCATGTTTTTTATACAACTGTGCCAAGTTTGAGTGAAGGTTGCCAACAGGTGAGCTTCGTTGTCTTCTGACAACTCTTGTTATTTATTCTCCGAGTAAAAACATGGACACAGATGCTCCGTGCCTTTGCATGAACATAATTATACACAATGCCAGTAATTGGCAATTTGCGGGCAAGTGACAGTACACAAAACAATACAACACTGTAATTTAGAACATAAACATTGTATTTAATATTTAGACATCAGACATATTTAACATTGGCAAACATGAAGGATTGATTTCTGAGTACTGACAGCATAATTACAATTACTTTATCACATTGTTACGGTCCAGGAAATGTTGATTTCAGACAGCAATCAATATCACATGCCTCGACGTGGGCCTACATGTTAACGTATTTAATCCTATGTCAATTTAATCTCCGGGTAGTGGTTAGAAAAGGGCAGCCACATTATCACCAATATTATATTGTAACGAGAACAAACAACAAATAACAAAACAATCATGGTCATAAATATATAGATAATGAAATGTCGTGTAAGCTGCACCAAGCTGACAAGATGTACCTTGTGAAACTTGCCATCATCGGGTCAATTTCAATAATCCTACAAATACAGCAGTGAAATCTGGATGTTCCTATTGAATGTATGATAAACAACATACGTCAACCTGTCAGCCCTAAATACATAACATGGTCTGTTTAATGTTCATTTTGGACAGTTGCAGTGAACATAAAAAGGCCAGTTTCACCATCTTAAAAATAATGACAAACACTGCAGATCCTGGCGAGACGGCTCGTTACGAGCCAGCTCATCTGGATCTTGTCTTTGCAAATATTGGTTTTATAATCTGCAATGTTGAATGGGTCGCTAAGTGCACTGTGGATAATGCAGCTATTAGTATTATGGAACTACAGTGAGACCTCTCTAAACCGGACACCAATAAAACGCATTGATCTTATTTTTCATGGTTGACTTGGTCATTTATCTCTGGTGATAATATCTGTTCGTGATTGCATAGCACACAGCTATGGCTCATAATGATCAAATGCCTGATTTACAGTGGAACGTTTCTAAGCCGGACACCCTAGGGACCTCCCAGGGTGTCCGGTTTAGAGAGGTTTAATTGTACAAAATTAATGACGGGGTACATTTTGTCGGCTTCCGACTCTTGAAAGCTGCAGGGATATAACTGCACTAGAAGGCATTTCTATTGTACAGGTGATGTTCGTCTTAATAATGAACTAACAGGTAGAAACGTACCAACCAGCAGCATACTGCAATAAACACATTGTTCTAGCAGGTAAAATGTTCATTGCTCTAGAAACACCTTTGTTCAATCATAATTAATTAAGACTTCAGAGGAACATTCAACAACGTAGGCAACATATAAATACAAACTCCATTAGATATAGATCACCCCTCGTCCTGGTGCACTTGTCGCAATTCCATTTTTTATCAAAGTAGTTGTAATTCTATGTACGACAATCAATTGAACAGAATACAAAATTTGTTTTGTAACTTTTGTTTGACTTTCAATGCAATGTTTGTCAAAACGCAGATGTGAGTGATAAGGGAACTTTCGTCACATAAATTTTCCATTAACCTTTTTCTATCTTGGTTATTTGTTAATGCATATATAAATTAATTGTCAATAGAAAATGGGTACAGAATTACTGGGGAAAACTGCCCCTATTCTATTTGATGTCACAGAGCGCTGCGACTCCGCGCAATGTCCAGTGGTCGGGACTCTGTGTTGTCTTCAGTATGATGAACGATATATACGTGAGGTCAGTCCGGTTGGGCTTCTTGTATACCGGACACTGGTAGAGGCGTGGATCCTTTGGCGCCGTCGAGTTGATGGCGTACATGTGGATGATGGGCAGCGATGTAAACAGCACCTTGGCCGTGGACTCGGTGAGGCGACAGTTCTTGCGATCCCAGCCGGCACCATCCAGGAACAGGCCGTAGATGTACACGCCCTCCTGTGTGGGATTGTATCAACACAACATGATCACTATTGTGGTTGTGACTGTGGAAATTGAGCCATAGATGTATACGCCCTCCTGTGACTGGGCAAATGGGGCTGCCGGCATATGTGAACAGTGTAGACCCAGATCAGCCTGCACATCCGCACAGTCTGATCTGACTCGGCACTCTTCGCCATTCAGTCAACAGAACACCCATCATGCTTCAAACAGCATGTGCCATCACAAACTAAACTGGTCATAATTGCCATAATCCTTATTTCTAGTCACAAATGCAGCTAATCTTCACAATTTCAACTCGTAAGTAGCTGAGACAATTCCGATATTTATCCACAGTGCAGATGAAAATTTTAGCAAAAAAGTAAATTCTCTAAAAATAGGAAGATTCACATCCCTGAAAATGTGGCTGCAATAGACAGGTAATTGCTATTCAGAGGTGGCCTTTAGTACAGGTTCAACTGTACAACACGGGCTGTTGAGAGCTACGTACAGCGGGTGGGGCCGAGATGTCCTCCTTGACCTGTTTGAGGGCATCGTTGTGCAGCGTCACCGAGTCCAGGGCCCAGCCCTTGTGGGCCCGCGTCACCTCCTGTCTCATCGCCGTCAGGAAACCTGTAAACATGGCCATTGGCTGTTCTATAGGCCAGACTTATACATCAGTGAATTTGAATGTTAGTTAAACCTGCACTCCTGCGGATTATGTCAAAAAGTGTTATTATGGAAAATAAACGAGTACATAATTGTTCAACTAATCCACCACTTTTAAACGTGTCCATTATCTACATATTATTTATGAATTCATATTTCAATCCATTCCTGTAGATATGCAAATGAGGCAGGACATTTTTAAATTATTTAAAGCAATTAAATATGTCACCTGAATCGATATTTTATGGACATATGTTAAAAGTATAATTAAATATAAATAGAGAGAATAATTCCTTAAACGGTGATAGGAAATTTGAACCGCCTGTTGAGAAAAGGGACTGAATGATGTTTGCATACAGTTTAGGTCCTGATCAGCCTGCGCATCCGCGCAGTCTGATCAGGACCTACGCTGTTCGCCATCTAAATGTTTATTTCTGGTTATCGCCACCTGATCTCAAGGGAGACAATTCATGTTTGATATAAAAAGCACAATAATGCAATAAACACGTCCAATAATGGAAAATGTATGTTTATTTTGCCGAAAAATATATGTCTCCCATATATTACAACCTGGGATGTGAGTTTAATGTCAGTGTGTTGTAATGCTGTAACACTAACATGTTCTGAAGTTACATCTCATAATGAAATTAGTGCAAGGGACTGTCAGAGGCACCAATATCATGCACAAAACATGAGAACTTACCTGGTTTCGAGGTGGCCTACTGTGAATTAGGTATACAAGCACTAGAGAACATATAATTCTGTCTCCAAATCATGAATGAACAGACTTATAAGATTAGGAATAAATTATAGTGAAGTCCATCAAAACTATACACCTAGGGTCACTGCACTGTAGTCAAATTGAGACCAGTGATTTATTTACCTGCATGTCGCGCGTCAAATACTCATATTTATTAATTTGACACACCAAAATTTAGAAATTTTATTATTTTTCCAAAGTATGAAACGCCTTTTTTTTCAGAAGAGAACAATTTGACGCACCAAGTCAAAATGGTAGATAAATCACTGTAAAGTCCACATAATGAAATTTTGCATTTAAAAATTATATTTTGTGAACTTGAATTTGGCCCGGGACTGAACATGAGGAAGCCGTGTGTGCGTGCGTACCTTGAGGGTTGAAGAGCCCAGTCATCCAGAAGACGTCGGGGCGGCCGTGGAACACCCATGCGTAGAACTGATCATTGCGCTCCAGTAGCTCCGTGTACCAGAATCCCAGCGTGGACGACTGCCAGGACACCTTCCTCCACAGGTTGGGCACTTTCGCATCAAACATGTTGTCCAGGGCGTCGCGCAGGTTCTACACAGACATGTAAACACTTTATACCAAACCTATGTTAATACTCACTGTATTTTCTGGTTTGTAAGGTAATTGCGTATCCTGTCCTGGAAGGGTAGCCCCCGGCTTCTCCATCTAATCTATTCCCTGGATATTCCATGTTCCGTGTTACATTGTTATCCGAGCTATTAGCTTGGATTTAGTAACTATATGAAAATTCTGTCATTGCAGATATGCTAATGAGTTAAGTGGCAGTCGCAGTGTCACTGTTTGCGGGTTTAACTTTAGAAAAACACGCGGTACTACGCCATAAAAAAGTAGTTCAACAACAGTAAAACAGCGAGCTATCTTACCGTTTCAGCGCAATACATGTGTTGTTTGCTTTTTTGTGCTATATGTGTGTTATTGCAAAAGTTTTTGTATACTTTATAAACTATTAACGGTTATGTATTAATATGAGTTCTTTGTTATGTATGTTGATTAAAGCTTACATTCTGAACTTTACATAGGTCAATGGCTCGATAAAATCCGACATTGGACAGCGAAATGATGATGATTTAAAGCAGAAACATTGTTTTTTGACAGTTACATACTGTTTTAATCATCTTGAGCCATCGATATTATTAATCAGTGTCCATTATTAATCAGTCAACTAATCTATAATGAATTTAGTAAAACACTTCGAGCGGAAATCCAAACTTTCCAAAGAGGTGCTAGCAATTTTTTGATAATTACACGTCGTGTGGGTTAGCGCATACGCTGCCGACATTCTTGCGACTTGACGTTACACAGCATATACAGTACGATACACTTCACAAAGGAAACATTGTCTTGAGTTTGAATAAGGATAATAATTATCTCTAGATTATTTGTATTATGAATTAAAAAAAAGTATATTTAAATAATTAGATGTTAATTTAAATAAATATTTCGGCATCATTTATTCAATAAAGTAAAATTGAATGTGTAGCTGAAATGAAAGTGAAAGTAGAACGTTTTTGTTATATCGTCCGGGTTAAAAATCGCTGAGGATTCCTATTTGAATTGGAAAATGATATGAATTTTAAATTTAGGAGACTGTGTGAGGAGAAAATGGACTGATGACATATGTCACCAGTCTAGTTCCTGAGCTATGACTGTGACAGGAAAAAAGGTACTGATGACATGTCACCTGTCGTGTTCCATGCACGACTGCTCGCTCTTGTTTGTAATTGTTGTAAAATATATAAAATTTAAACTGTGTATACAAAACTATAGATATACCCCCCCCCCCCGCCATACAAAGTATGTCGAGGGGTATATAGTTTTCGTAATTCCGTCCGTCCACGTTAAAGAGTTTGGGTACCCATTAACTCTGTGACGGAAAGTCGGATGGACCTCAAACTTCATATACTTCCTTATCATCAACCATATTTTCATTCCATACCACTCATGCGGCCTTCATTTCCAAGGTCAAGGTCAAATTACTTAGACATTTGCATCCGTACGATTTGCCTTAAAGTTTTCTGCAACTGTAAGTCAGATTGACTTCAAACTTCATATACTTCCTTATCATCATCCATATTTTCATTCCATACATGTACCACACCCATGTGGCCTTCATGTCCAAGGTCAAGGTGAAATTGCTTGTCATGTTTGTCAAGATAAATATTGTTTTTGCAGCATTGATAATGTATACTGATTCGACTAATATATTGATTTTAAATGGAATATATATGATTTTTTGTGTGAAATATTAAAATGGTTGAGCACGTACTGCAAAGGATTTCAGGACTTTCAGTCCTTTGATTATACAGTATTTTCACATGGACGTACACCACATTACACACCTTCTGTGTGTAATGTTAAGCTTAGAAAATAGTTCTAAAGTTACAATGCTGAATTAAATTTTGTCTTCCGCTGTTTATTTTCTTTTTCTTTTTCTTTTTTATCAACAAACACATAGTTTGGCAGTACATTAGAAATGGAATGATTCTAAAGTGCTGCCAAACCATGTTTTATGGTGAAAGAAAAAAGCATAATATGAATACAGAGCAGACCGTTTGTTCCATTCTGAGGGTTAAAGAGGAAAGCCTCAGACTTAAATAAGCTTGCTTTCAATCCAATCCCACTTGTATACTACTGCATCTTAGTAACAATGTTAATCTGACAAATTGTAAACAATATCAAATAAAATATGGTTAACCCTTTCAACAACACAGGCCTGTATAGTGGTATTGGCAAAAAGTGTACATCCAGATGAGCCGGCTCGTGACTGGAAAAATTGGAGTTTTGCGACCTGTGTAGATCCAGATCAGCCTGTGCATCCGCACAGTCTGATCAGGATCTGCACTGTTCGCCATTCCATCAACGAAACAAACCATTCCATCAACGAAACACCCGTCATGATTCTAGCAAACAATATAGATCGTTATCAGGCTGCAAGCGTGCGTTATTTGATCAGGAGATACACTGGTCACAAATCCCATAAGCCCCATTTCTCCAGTCACACCCACAAAGAAGCCTGGTTATGTAACCTTACTGGAAGCATGAATGATGTCTCACTGGCCACTTGGCAAACACAATAGAACCGGATCATACTGCGAAGGCAATAACCATGATGTTCCCAGATCAGGAGAATTATATTAACCCTTAGACCGCTACACACAACAATTGTCGTCTGCTGTTGCTTTTATATCTTGCCTTATTTCTCAATAAAAACATGTTTTAACAGCACTTCAGAATCATTTCCAATGGAAATGATTCTGAAGTGCTGTCAAAGCATGTTGTAAATTATTCTAAAGTGCTGTCAAAAGCATGTTTTTGATGATAAAAATGGAAAACAAACGGCAGACGACAAAAAAATAAGATAGCCGTGTAAGGGTCAACTAATAAAGCAAAACCTCTCTAACCCTTTCAACATCACAGACCTGTATAGTGGTATTGGCAAGAAGTGTAGATCCAGATGAACCGGCTCGTGACGAGCCGTCTCATCAGGATCTGCCCTTTTTGCAAGTAATTTTCATATTTTTAAGAACAAAAACGCCCCCTTTTCATAAATTGACTAGTCTAAAAATTATTTTGTGACATTTGGATTGGTTGCAAAATTAAAGTTTCAAGATCTATTCCAGTTACTTAACAATGAAAGGGTTAAACCAAGAGTTAACGACATAAAGTAAGACAGCGCAGCACGACAGGTAGTGCAGCGCTATAGACAAATATAAACTATAAACTAAATATGGTGGTTCACGGGTGATAGGTGGCATATATGGTGGCTGTAAATGTGATAGATTCTGTGATACGGACGAAACTACAAAAACTTTGCAAAAGTATTTTAAGCAGAAAAGTAGGTCACGGTCAAACAAATGTCATATATAAGCAATTTACCACGATTACCACAAAGCGACAATGCTGTAGATGTGTGGTGGCTGTAGGTTTCACAGATCGGGTGAAATACAATAAAACATGGACACAGATGTTTACGAAATATTGGGTATACCATAGTTATTCTAATACTTCTATATTTTCACTCAAATTATTATAGGAATGAATGGCCTTTTTGTGGAATTTATCAGGGTATAAACTTGGAAAAGTCGCGGGAATACTGGACGAAGGCCGGAAGGCCTCGTCCATTATTCCCACGATTTTTCCAAATTTATATCCCCGATAAATTCCACAAAAAGGCCATTCATTCCTTGTAATTCCAGCATTTGAAATAAATTCATCAAGAAAAGATGTTTATTTTCTGTTTTCTTAAGAATGTCACTGAAAGTAGTTGGGCGTGGGAGTTTAATGGGATATAAATTTTGAACAGAGACTTGCTACGGGCCAATCAAATGTTAGGGAATTGTGTAAATATTTTTGTGCTGGAATTATTTGATTTTAACATCATAAAGTCATCTCAAAATCCAAATTTCTTTCTTTCTTTTTTTTCTCAATTATACTGCCAAAAAGTGCTTCAGCCAAGGGGGTGTTTATTAGAATAATTATGGTATGCTTAAACACCGGCGCACTAGAATTGAATGGTGGGAAGGATAGTTTGGCAATACATTTCTGTTATTGATGTACTCTTATAGACGGGGTGGGATGTTCGTCAAGACCAGGATAAAAATCAAACTGCCCTTGAATTGAGAGACATGATAACTGTGGCCTACCTCACTCATGATGATTGTGCCCTCGATGGCCAACTTCAGGTCGGTGAGTGTGATCTGCACAATCTTGATCACTTTCTGCATGCGGTCAATCTCCTGTCGCAGGAAGATGTTCAGTGGATGCAGATTGCCCATCTTCTTCAGGCGTTCTTTCACCTACAGTATCAAACAAACAAACCAGTCAAACAAACGAGTACTCTTCTTCCTGCAGCTCCAGATAAGTTTTGTATCTACAGAGTATTATACCCCCAGATTTCGAATTCAATCCGTGTTTTACTTTTACAAATGTATTATTGATTTTTTTCCTTATTAAATAATAAAAGTGATAAAAAATAGAACAAATCTAAAAATTCACTTATTTGAGCTAACACTGTTTGCTTTTTGCAGCTCAACTAAGAAATTTTTCAACTTTATTACAGTATTTTCACTACATACTCAATTTGAAAATCAATTCGTATTTTCACATTGCTGTGAGTATTTTGTACTCCCACTTTTGATAATCAATGCGTATTCTAAAATAAGTGCGTAAAATACGCACCTTATCTGGAGTTCTGTTCCTGTGATGTGTATTTACTTTCCATAAGATGATTATCCATAAACATTATGCACAAAGAACAGTAAATGTTTCACCAATGATGAAATAAGACGGTGGAAGTACATGTACTTGCGCTTCGATAAAACTGTTTTACCATTAATCATGTATGGTTCTGAATGAGTTGTCATTGAAGAATTATCTCCCTTGTATCAGATTTACACAGGCTTTGATTTAAAAAATCAATCAGTAGCCGATTTCACCAACATTGCAAAGTATACTTATCTAGCAAAGTATACGTTGAGGGAGTAATCATTTATTTTTCCCAAAATACATTATATTTCATATAGAACTAACAACTGCATATAGATGATGATCAAACGTAGGCAGAATTATTATACTGAATTTATTACATTATCACAGGGTGTGATAATGTAATAAATTCAGTATAATAATAAAAATTAATAAATTTATCCTTAAATTTAAAATTTCTCCCTCAAAGTATACTTTGCTAGTTAAGTATACTTTGCAATATTGGTGAAATAGGCTTACTGATCTCGGATGAAAACTGGTAAACAATTCAATCCTCCGAGGTCGTCAACTTTTGACATCACATATAAAAACGTTGACGTGAAATGGAAGTCAATAATTAACAGTCGCTATTAATATCACCTCATGTGGCAGGTAATGTTTGGGCAGTTTCTCCAGCATGTCCTGGGCGATTTTGAAGACAACCGACTCCCTGGTCTCCCCGGCTCCCGCGCCCCCCTCCTTGGGCTGAATGCTCATGATTGTGTCCAGCACGTCCGATGCCATGTTCGTCTGGTACCTGTAAAATAGAACAGCCATATAAATACAGGGTGGCCACAGAATTTTGAGAAAAAAATCCAGATATTTCCCAGATCTTTTCAATGT
Source organism: Conchocele bisecta (assembly GCA_029237695.1). Taxonomy (NCBI): domain Eukaryota; kingdom Metazoa; phylum Mollusca; class Bivalvia; order Lucinida; family Thyasiridae; genus Conchocele; species Conchocele bisecta. The sequence continues at coordinate 54,667,658 of CM055281.1, forward strand.
TTCTCACATGATGGTGTCTCACATGGCCACGGCCAATCGACAGCGTTATAAATAAAGGGTCGCCACAGATTTTGAAAAACAAATTCCCTGATATTTCCCCGATTTGCCCCAATTTTCCAAGATTAAGACTCCTTTGACTGGCAAATGTATGTGCCATATTACGCATACATTGTATTGCTATATATCAAAACAACAAACTCGGCCAATTCTAATGTTAAGAATGCCCTGGATGTAGTTCTAAAGGAAAGTACTTATGATACGGATATAACCTCACGCCGCCTGAACCGACAAAGGTAAACTAAAATTTTCCCTCCACAACATGATAATGATGGGTGAGCTACATATCAACATATGAGTGGTAATAAACAAGCAAATGAAGTTTGCAGTGAAGCAGAGTCAGTCAGAGGCCTAAATCGATGACCGATGACGAGAGGAGATTTGCTGCTTTGAGCAATCAGCTAGTTCTTTCACACTCTTGCCATCTTCAAACTGTGGCTTACGGTTGCTGTATAAACTTACGTGATGTCTGCATTTGGATGTAGTCCGAAGGCCTCAGGTGAGTCAACAAGTGGCAGGTTCTCTATGAAGGTCATCACCTGATCATACGTCTTGAGTTTGGGAATCTTGTAGCCAGTGTAGAACTGGAAGATGTCCGCAAACATAAAGTCCCCAAACCAGACCTACAATAAAGTGTGAATTAAAATGTAAATGCTTTGATTTAACGATGGCACTGGCTCAATGACCTTGCATGTCGGGACCAACTATTAAGTCCCTATCCGATAGGACTAGGTTAGCACGAAGTTGTCTTGCCCAAGGACACGCCGAATCGGCCATTCGGAGCGGGTGGAGGTGGGAATCGAACCAGTCTGACGCTCTACCTACTGAGCTAATCTGGCCACTTAAAGTGTGAATTAGTTTATGCCCCTGCATTTATATGACACATTGGCACCAACTGCAAGATTATAATACTGGGACAGACTGCACTGGCTCAAAAGTTAGGTACTGTAGATACACAATAGGCATGGAAATCAAAGCTAGAACTGGACTGTTAATCCTGTCAATCTGAAATATGCTAAAACTGGCAAGAGATTACCTTGCCGAATGTATTGAGGAGGCGCTTGTCGTAGTCATCCGTGACACGACCTCCATACTGTACCTCGCCCAGCATGTAGCGCACGGTGACCCAGGAGACACCCTGAAACCCACAACATCACAGATACATGGCCAGAGCTCCAGATAAGGTGAGTATTGGCGTATTTTACGCACTTATTTTAGCTTAATACGCATTGATTATCAAAACTGGGAGTACAAAATACATGTACTCACAGCAATGTGAAAATATGCATTGATTTTCAAATTGAGTAGTGAAAATACTGTAATAAAGATGAAAATTTACTTAGTTGAGCTGCAAAAAGTGTTTGCTTTTTGCAGCTCAAAGAAGTAAATGATTAAAAAAAATAAAATTATTTGTTCACTACTGTATTTAATATAAATGAAAAAAATCAAAAATCCATTTACGCATTAAAATATGCATTGAATTTGAAACCAGGGTGTACAATACTCTTTACACAAAGCTTAGCTGGAGCTCTGCATGGCCATGGATGGATTGATTAATTGATTGGCGTTTTATGTCTGCCATATTAAAATGTTACCACACAATCTCTCGGTACTGAAACACATCCAGGCACCCTTATGACACCAGATATAACTAGGACCCAGGTGTGAATCCCGATACTTTATTGATTATGGTTTTAAGATGGGAATCTATATTGGAGGAGTACCACACGCTAAGCCCTGATTTTACAACAAAAACTCCCTAGTGTGAACCCAGTAATGGACAGGCCAGTAAAATTCAGAAGCTGGCAGGCAGTAGATTATTTTTTTTTATTCTCTTTGCTACATGAACGGCTGTTCCATTTACCTCTTTATAGTTGTGGCTAGTTGATATTATCGTTATTTACTTGACAAAAATACAATTATCTTGCTTCCCTAACAGTTGATAATTGTTTGTGTATGCTGGTACACCAGAATTATGGTAAAACATTACCATTTTAAAACTTGATTAACTATTTTATTTTGTGTGTTCAATTGATGTAATAGCTGATTTCTGACATCGCATCAAAGAGCCTGTGTGTATTAAATGTTTCAAACACGACTTTTCCATTACAAAAATCGATAAATATAGTACATTGACCATAAAAGATATATTTTCTATGTTTACACGAAGTGTCTTCGCTTCAGACAAACTGCAGAAAGCACAAAACTTAGCTAAGCTATGGAGGCGAGATGTAACCTAATTTTGTCTGCACCCAATAGCCGACGGATTTTCAGTTTCTGACAAAACATGGGGGTGGGGGGCACTAATCGTACCGGCTCCTTCGGGCCGACAATTACGTCTGGACCGATTGGCATTCTGAAATTTTAGAAGCCCTGGTAGGTATTGAGTCAGAGTGACCCTGATGAGAGCGATGATGAACAAGACAGAGATGATGACGAGATGGAGATGTCGGAAGATCTAGTTTATAAAACATTGATATCTTGAGACCAATCCAGAGATGATGACCAGATGGAGATGTCGGAAGATCTAGTTTATAAAACATCGATATCTTGAGACCAATCATTAAAACAACATTATACAAGCATATATATACTTTTATGATATTATATTTATACATAGTACCGCATAATTTTTCGGGCCAGTAAAATTGGAAGTTGACTGGCCCGGAGGGCCAGTGGTTTGAAAAGTTTTTCGTGAAGACTGGGGTTATTCAACAGCAAGTTCATATACATACAGTAATGTATCTATATGGGGTGGGGGAGGGAAGGGGGTATGTGGTAGTACCATACGTTCAGCAAGCAGCAGATTCAATTTGAATTAACAGTCTATGGGATTTGCGACCAGCATAGATCAGGATCTGCACTGGTCGCTATTCCATCAATAGTCGCAACACCCATCATGCTTCTAACAATATAGATCTATAGCAGGCTACAGGACTGCTATTTGATCTGGATTGAAAAACCAATAAGCCACATTTAACCCTTACTACACTGAATTAAAATGCTGTCGTCTGCTGGAAATGTTTTATTTTCAATATTTCTCGACAAAACCCTGGTTTTGACAGCACATGAGAATCGTCTACAGTGGAGACGATGCTCTTGTGCTGTCAAAACCAGGTTTTTGTTAAGAATTAAAGCAAAAATGAAAAACAGCAGACGGCAATTTTCGTCAACAGCGTAGGAAGGGTTACTCATGGCCGACCTTCTTGAGGTCAATGTCGTCGAGGTGGTTCTGGCAGAACTGGACACTGGCTTGCCAATCTGATGAGTTGAACTCGTAGGGGATGTTCCAGCCCAGAGGACCAAACTTCCTCCGCTCCTGCAATGATTAATTATCAACAGGTTACCCAGTAACTTCCCTTAGAACAACTCCTGGGAATCCTTCATGTTAGAATTGGCACAATTTGTCAGTGTGGTGTCATGTTGCTTAGTCTCGTTAGAATATGCTATACAGGGCATTGTGTCGTCATGTTGGCCATCTTAGTATGTGCAAGCCACCAGTCAGTTTTACCTCTGATAGAGTTCGACATAGACAAAAAACAATATGGCAGATAAACTAATAAAATTTAGGGGCACATTTATCATCTGAAATCAGACTAATATATACTTCGGCTATTAAGAATAACATATAGCATGTTGTTGACAATTCTTTTTTGGAATAAATCTGTAATATTCTTAATTGTCTGTGACAAATGCTACAAATGGTGAAACTGACTGACAGCTTGCACAATACTACAATGTCTCAGACAGCAACTCTATAAACAGTATACCGTAGCATACACCAAAATAGGGTCAGATTATAGATTATGAGGTACACTTTATACACATATTCACATTTAAGAAGCTACTATATTGGAAATAAATGATACTTTTCAGTATTAAAAGTAAGTCCTTAATTGAAAGAAAATATTCACACATACATAAAAGCCTGGTATCTAAATCAAGTAGACAGGAAAGAAACATGAAGAATGTTAATACTAAATTGTAATTTAACAGTTCTATGAAACCTTTTTCCATGTTAGTGGTGCACAACACGAAAGCGAGGAGTCAAAAATATTGCGTGTAGAAAGCACATGATGTTAATATCCAGCAATGTCAAACATGCCTTTATAAAAGCAGCAACACAGTGACAGGAAAAGAGAATTCACTAAGTTAATAATTTTGTCAGTGTAGCCTCGAATCAAACTGACAATTTGTATAGGTCGATCACATCATGTGAGAATAACTTTTTAATCGGTCACGGCTAAACTAAATTTGTTTTATATTCTCATCATGTTGCAGGTACGTGCACCGTCTAGATGGAAAGCTACACAAGTCAAAACCACAAAAGATTAACATGCATTAACCCTTACAATGCTGAATTTTGATGTCTGCTGCTTATTTTGTATTTTCCATTTTTCTCATGAAAGACATGCTTTGGCAGCACTATGGAAATGATTCTAAAGTGCTGTAAATCATGTTTTCATTGAGAAAGAAGACAAAATTTAAATGAAAGCAGCCAACAATTTTTGTTTCCCGCATTTCAAGGGTTAACCCACAGGCCTGTATAGTGGTATTGGCAAAGAGTGTAGATCCAGATGAGCCGTCATCAGGATCTGCACTTTTTGCAAGTAATTTTCATATTTTTGAGAACAAAAACATCCCCTTTTCATATATGAACTAGTCTGAAAATCATTTTGTGACCATTGGATTGGTTGCAAAATTAACATATCAAAGTCTATTCCAGTTACTTAGGGGTGAAAGGGTTAATATCAGCACAAGTGCAGTTACAGAAACCATGCGTATGGCGAGCTACAGAAGCAGAGCATGCAACATTGTGAGAGCCATCTACTATAGAGTGTGAGCATCTACTACACATTGCATACAGCTAGTGCATTGTGGAAGCATATAGTGAACATACTTACAATGATGGTCATCAGGAAAGTGCTAGTATGAAAACAAATTGGTACAAGCTAATTGTATGATTGATCATTAGCTCGAAAATATAACTAAAAGATTAGTTACGTACTAACTGGCTGGTAGCTGACAGCAAACATTACCGTAACATGTTTATGCATTGTAAGCAATGATCGGACTGCCGTCTAATCTGGAGTAATACAGGTGTAGAAAGTACATTTATAAGGTTTTTTTTCCAAATAATTTTGAAAAGAAAAAGATTGATTTTGTTGCCTAAATAATTACCATCGTAGCATTTATTATTACACAGTATCAGCCTACAGATTATCTCCAGTATTGCCATGCTTTACTTTTCAATATAGATTTAACAAATATTGCTATATATATACATTAATAACTCAAAATATTCGGACACCATTTATTCTGGGAAACACGCACAAATATACAGTTTACAATAACAAAGAGTGGACCAATATTTTTATAGATAGTATGGTTGTACTGGTTTACCATAATAACAATGAATATAGACTCAACGTGTTTTGGGAAACCCCAATTTTAAAGGGCTTTTCCAAAACATATGGTGTTTGAATATTTAGGATTACTATGGTACACAACCGCCTGCGTTAATCTTGCCAAGATGTCAACGTTTCTGGAGACAATCTCAACTCGCAATCAAGCAGTTTGAATGACTGAGCATGAGCTACAGCACAGCTCATGCTCAGTCAACCAATCTGCTTGATTTGAAGCATTTTGAAAGTTAACAATTTACAACTATTGGCAAGGTCAGCGCCAGCAGTGCTGCAAGTATTGTTTATCATAGATACCAGGGATGGGAACACTTGCAAATGCCAAATCATGAAAATGCACACACACAAAAGTGCGTTTCCCATGTTGAAACATTAGTATTTTTCTGCATTTATCAGGAACATCAGATTTGAGGATAAATTCTGAAAATTACCATCCCTAAGATACAAAACATCACTCACCTGTACGACGGTGTGTAGGAAGGAGACGCCATAGAGAAGTGGCTTCCACTGCGGCATCGAGCACACGTCCAGGTAGTCTTGGCTGATACCCGCGTACGTTCTCTTCAACCCCGCCTTGATGCCCTGCGGCGGCTCATTCGTGAACTTGATCGACGACTGCAAATGTAAGCCATAGTGCAGAAAAAAAAAGTGAATGGGTTTAACGTCCCACCAACAGCGGGACCACATCCGACAGACCAGTGGGATGTACATACTATGAAGGTATTTTTGATGCCCTAGGCGAGGTTTGAACCCACAACCTCCGGATTGGAAGTCAGGTGTTCCACCAACCCCTAGGACACAGCCTATACCTAACCAGAGTGCAGGTCACAATATACACCAGTCGAGGTATGGTCAGCTATGTGAATAAGGGGAGGTAAGTCATTACAAATGTTTGAAACTGAATAGGGTTTATCGTTCCATTATCTTGCAATTATAAACATGTATATTGAACTTGGTTAAGATATGTAGAACTCATCCAAATTTTTTGGAAAATCAAATAGGTTTATCATGCCGCTAGCTTGCGATTATAAACAAGCATACTGAATTTAGTTAACATCTGTCAAGTTACTAAGTTATTTGCGTGGACAAGGATACAGAACACAAATTGAAAATGACAACCAAGGGGAGATAACTCATCAGAAATATTTGAAAGCTGTCAAATTTGGTCAAGATTCATCCAGTACTTATTGCATGGGCAAGTTGTGCTCGCTCATCCATACAAGGTGAATACATAACATTTGCTGCATTTTTCAAACTGCCATATAAAAATCTATTTGACTTTTACCAGTATATAATTCCTTCCATGACGATAATTTGCAGATTATATTGGTATCTGTTGATACGCAAACTGTTATAAGAATAGATATTTATATGGGATCGAGAGTTGATTGATATTAGATAACCGCGGAGAACTTGGTTCCTAGGAATGAAACTACACCAGAGCCACAACTGAAGCATGGAAAATGAATGTGTCAATGCAGTGCGACTGTCACTCACCTGCAGGAGGGAGATGGGGAAGTGGTTGTGTGGCTCGGTGGTGATCCAGACGCGGAATTGTTCGTGGATCTGCTGCGTCTCAGACAGAATGTCGAGCAGTTCATCCATGAAGTTCAGCCCCAGATGGCAGTTCTGCAGAAGCGCCCAGCCGCCCTGGAACACAACATTACGCTCCTATAACCAGCGAGTGATTCGGCTTCAGAGCTCCAGATCAGTTTTGTATCTAAAGCGTATTATACCCCCATATTTCAAATTCAATGCATATTTTACTTTTACAAATGTATTATTGATTTTCTATCAAATGATAAAAAATAAAACAAATGTAAAAATTCACTTATTTGAGCTGTAAAAACACCGTTTGCTTTTTGCAGCTCAACCAAGTAAATTTTCAACTTTATATTTTATTTTCACTACTCAATTTGAAAATCAATGCATCACATTGTTGTGAGTATTTTGTACTCCCACTTTTTATAATCCATGCGTATTCTGCTAAAATAAGTGCTCTGGGGCTTAACCCTGGCACCCCTAAGTAACTGGAATGGACTCTTCCGTGTAAACTCCTGATCTATCCCATTAATCAGAAAAGGGTTACTTTATAAAAACAATAAATATGGAACACAAATGCCCACAGTGGCTAATTGGAGAAACAACATATAAATAGGCTCAAAACAGTGTAGATCCTGCATGAACACGTCTTGAAATTCTTAAAATTAACAAAGATAGAATATAATTTTTACGCACTGGTAGGTGATACTCACACTCTGCATGAAGGCGTGGATGAGTTTCCTGGCGTGGACTTCCTGGCCCTGTCCCATGGAGATCGCCCGGAACTCTGAAACACCATGGCTGACATTATAAAACGATCTCGAGAATAGTTTATAACTAGATCAAATGAGCAGGGGCTCATGGATACCCACGGCCGCCGCCTGGTCCGGCAACCATATATTTTAACATTGACTGTCGGCATGAAAGCTGCATGGGTGGGCTATAGAATGAAAATATGGATGATGATCGATAAGGAGGTATGCGACGTTTCAAGTCAATCCGACTTTGGGTTGCAGAGAAAATGGGTACCTGAAAAGAGCAAATCTTACGAATGTATGGAAATACAACAAGAATTCCGCCATGGAAGCGGTATCGCGCCTGCCGAGGCATTTGACCATGAACATTACAAGTAAATAAATGAGCTTGACCTTGATAATTTGGATGTGGGGGCGTGCGTAATGAGGCATCATCCCTGGACAAACATTGATGTGAAATATTATCAAATTCTGGCAAGGGGCTAAAGAGATACACTGCAGCTCCATTATAACGCGGTGGTCGGGGTCCAATATTTCAAACCGCGATCGAATCTGACCGCGTTATAAAATTTCGGGACATGCACGGGTACTGCTACTGCACGGGTTACTGGTATCATTCGCATTTCGGTTACCAACTATTGCGAGAATCCCATTAGCAACGGACCCATATACAATCATGTCATTTGAACAGAAGTTAAAGTAATTATTAATAATGCCTATGACATGCAAACTTGTATGTATTAATGTATTAAACATGTCAGTTATTTATAAAATCATACTACGTTGTATAGTGCTCGCGATAGACAGACGCTTATTACAATGTATACTACTCGCGATCAACAGACGCATAAACGGATTAATTGATAATAAATAATGCCTATGGTCACGTGTCCTGCCTATTCATGCGGTTGATACGTGCATAATCTCAGGATGTGGGGTCACGTGATCTATTGTTTACGCTGCAAGTCATATTGATGAATGAAATTTACGATTTAAGCGAGATTGCCTTGGGCTGCAGTGTAAACAATAGACCACGTGATCCATACCCAGATAATGCTGAAACACCAGTCTATTTATAGAACGCTACATATTACACCTGGGAGTAAAGAAAAATAAAGGCCGAACATGCAACCATTTATTAGCGACATTGACATTACTTGGTGACAAAAAGCGGTACATTTACGTGACTGGAGAAATGGTGCTCATGGGATTTGTGACCAGTGTAGCTTCTGATCAGGCGTTACATTGGTCAGCATGCTCCTTTGATATGACCATTACTTCGCGAATACATGTCAATTGGGATTAAGGTAATTGAATTGATTAATAAATATGCCTATTAACATGATTACCTGATTAAAGGTATTACATTTGCTAACATACTAATAATAATCCTTTCATGGACTTTGAACTTCGTTGTTTGAATAAACTTACAGAAATCTCGAATCAACTAATTACACGATGACTACGACGTTCGACGTTTTTATTATTTTTTTCTCTCGATTTAAAAAAAAAAAAAAAATTGGGATCCACGAGAGACCCGCGTTATAATGGAGATCGCGCTATACGCGACCGCGTTATAATCGAGCTGCAGTGTATTGTGAAAAAACAATAACTTTTGAAACGCATTTCTGTTACAAAACCGGTGAACATTAAAAGTAAATAAATGACCTTGACCTTGAGAATTTGGATGTGGGTGTGTGCGTAATGAAGCATCATCCCTAGACAAACATTGATGTGAAAAATTATCAAAGTCTGGCAAGGGGTTAAAGAGATATTGTGAAAAAACAATAACTTTAACGCATTTGCCTTATAAACAAGAATTCCACGGAAACAAATGTCTCGCCTTGTTCCGCCTTGTCTTGACCTTCACCCTGGGGCCGGAGAATTTTTTTTTAATAATCGTATATTCATCTACATATCATAGTAAAGGGATGTATAAAGTTTGATGACTGTAGCTGATAAGGTGTTGAAAGTAATGATCGTAACACGAAAACTTAACATTGAAAGTATTAAAAAAATAGAATTTGACCTTAACCCTGGGGCCCGAGAAAAACAAATTAATAGTCCTATATTCATCTACATATCATAGTAAAGGGATGTATAAAGTTTGATGACTGTAGCTGATAAGGTGTTGAAGTAATGATCGTAACACGCAAACTTAACATTGAAAGTATTAACAAATAGAGTTCGACCTCGACCCTGGAGACCGCCAATTTTTTTTTAATAGTCCTATATTCATGTACATATCATAGTAAAGGTATGTAAAAGTTTGATGACTGTAGCTGACAAGGTGTTGAAGTAATGACCGTAACACAAAACGGAACACAAAAACTTAACATTGAAAGTATTAACAAATAGTTTGAACTTGACCCTGAAGACCCTGGGGCCCGCCAATTTTTTTTTTAATAGTCCTATATTCATGTACATATCATAGTAAACGTATGTATAATGTTTGATGACTAGCTGACAAGGTGTTGAAGTAATGACCGTAACACGAAACGTAACACAAAAACATAACATTGAATGTATTAACAAATAGAGTTTGACCTTGACCCTGAAGCGAGAATTTTTTTTTTTAATAGTCCTATATTCATGTACATATCATAGTAAACGTATGTATAAAGTTTGATGACTGTAGCTGACAAGGTGTTGAAGTAATGACCGTAACACAAAACGGAACACAAAAACTTAACATTGAATGTATTGACAAATAGTTTGACCTCGACCCTGAAGACCGCCAAAATGTGTTTAATAGTCCTATATTCATCTACATATCATAGTAAACGTATGTATACAGTTTGATGACTGTAGCTGACAAGGTGTTGAAGTAATGACCGTAACACGAAAACTTAACATTGAATGATGACGCCGCCAACTCCGGAAAAGCAAAACCTGTCTCGCTTTCCGCTTCGCGGGCGAGACAAAAACCGGACGACGACGACGGAAAAAGCGCCGACTATAGTCGCGCCTCTACTAAAGCAGGCGCGACAAAAACTATGTATCCCTCTACATACTTCTTTTGCCGGGGATATGAATATGAATTCAAACAAATTGGCCAAGACTAAGCACATTTCAGCCAACGAAACTTATTGATTCGAGCGTGAGATGCAAGTACATTAATGTATGCATTAACAATAGTTTGTTTTTAACGGCCTATCAACAGCACACTCAGTAGGCACAAAATCTTCTTCATAGGAATTAAATAACTGAATAATTGTGTCACTATTCCACCAGTTTTAACAATTACACGTGCCCGCTATACAGATATAATCATTTAGTAATATTTGTTTTACTGATAGTGACTTGTGGTGCTATCAGTCTATTTTCATATGCAAATGAGGCATATTATTTAATTCTTTATACTAATTAAATGGGTCACCTGAAAAAATAATATTATCGACAGATTATAAAGTGTTGCATGTCCAAAAATAAACACAGAGAATAAATAGTAATGTCCGGTAACATTTTAAGGAAACACGGTTATCGCCCCTGATATCAGTGTGAAAATTAACGTCTCATATAAAATGTATAATAATGCCAATCAATACGTGGGGTAATGGTGAATGAATATTTTAATTTGGCAGAAAATGTCTTGGATGATATCTCTGATATAAAGAACATTTTGTACCTAAGTACTGAGTGGGCATGTACCTTTAAGGCCGGGTTTTTATTAACAATAGTATTCATATAACTGTCCATTTTTGTTTTTAGTCGCTCAACACTGCCTATAGTTACGTACCCAGCTGAACCTTTTTACAGAGGTTCTCTATCTGGTTGGTGGGGTCTGAGCCCATGGAGAGGAAGCAGATGAGCGGGACGCGGGGCTCACTCTCCCCCCAGGTGTCCTCGAGGTTGAGGACGACAGACTCTGCATACATCGATCCCATCGAGTCACTGATGTACTTCCTCGCCTGGGGCATCGTTCTGTCTGGGCACCAGCACCTGGCAACACAAGGCAACAATATACAGCTATTCTCTAAAACAATATTTTTTTCCATGATATTAACTATTATCAAAATCAAAGAATGAGCCTTCTTTTTATTTCGTGAAATTTGGTCCAATATTGATTTTATTATGAAAAATTAAAAAATAATTTCCCCATGTTGAATCCCCATAAACTGAAGATGTCTATAGGGATTTAACATGGAAAAATATGCGTAATTTCAAAAATACTGGACCGATTTTCAAAATTTAACTTTTGTTTTCTTAGATCATTTCCAAGCTATCTAGCCAGGTTTCGGAATCAATTTCCATTTTTTTTTCATTTTCTGACTCCTCCCCCAGCTCATCCACCCCCTTTTCCCCCCATGTTAATTTCCCATAGACAAATTAATTTTTCGCAATAAAATCAATATTTGACCAAATTTCAAGAAATAAAAAGAGGGCAAGTAACACCTCCTGTACAGTCTGTACCTGATGAGAATCCCATTATTAAATTTACCCTTCACATTATCTCCTGACCCAGCCGCCCACATACCTGATGAGAAGCAGCTTCTTGAATGAGTCGAGGGCGGCACTGTAACCATCAGGCATTATCTCTTCTTCAGGAGAATCTGTGTCAAACCAGGCCTTCCAGCCCTTCTCATTGCGCGCCACTTGGTTCAGGATCTCGCGGAACTGAGCAAGCCCGCTCAGCTGCACCAGGTTGAGCCATGTCATGTCGGAGATCCAGCGCGCAGGCTTGGACGTCACGGCATTCAGGTCGAGGGCCGCTCCACCTGTGGGCAATTGTTAACATGTATGAGACACAACAAGAACCAAGAACATATGTGTACAAAATTTACAGTAGTTTTCGTAAATGACGTCGGAAGTTGACAAAATGTTCAGAGCAATGTTCGATGTCATTTACAGATCAGTTTCTGTAATTATTATTCATGAAAATTTCAAAATCACACAACTCGTTTCATGTGTGGCGGAGACTGGAGAAATGGGGTGTGTAGGAATTGTGACCAGTGTAGCTGCTTATCAAATATCATACTCCTGTAGCCTGATAACAATCAATATTGCTTGTAAAAAGCATGATGGGTGTTTCATTGATGGAATGGCGAATGGTGCAGATCCTGATCAGACTGCGGATGCACAGGCTGATCTGGATCTACACTGGTCGCAAAACCCATAAGCCCCAATTTCCAGTCACAGCAACATATTTACGATATTTTCAATAAATGACGTCTCAAGTTGAAGAAACAAGCACATGGGGAATATGCTGACTACGGCTGCTGCTGAACAAATGTTATTCGTGCATTTTCATTTGTAATAGCTACCTTTGACGAATGTCTGAAATTCATCGTGCTTGACGCGACCGCCCGTGATGTCTATCTTGAAGGTCATCAGGAGGACAAAGAGGAACTTGTGCTCCTCGTAGAGACCTCGGCAAGTGTAGCGGAACACCTCATACGTCAGGTAGTCTATGATATTCTGTATGCGCTTTGACGGATGTGGGCTCTTATCTGATCTGTATTGCAGTATGTATGTGGTCATTTGCATGCACAATGCTCCATAGTGGACTTCTTACACTACAGATACATTGAGATGGGTATGACATGGCCCTGATATTTATTACCTCCCTTAACGAACTGGGCTCTTATCTGACCTGTATTGGAGTCTGTACGGGGGGGGGGGGGGGGGGGGGGGGGGGGGGGGGGGGGGGGGGGGGGGGGGGGGGGGGGGGACGGGGGGGGGGGGGGGGGGGGGGGGGGGGGGGGGGGGGGGGGGGGGGGGGGGGGGGGGGGGGGGGGGGGGGTCATTTGCATGTACAATGGCAGTGATTGGCTTGCACATTACAATTTATAGGTGTATTGTACATTTACGTCTATGCAGAGGAACAAGTATGTGCACAATATTACTGCAGTGCATATTTATCACCATTTAGTGGTGAATTAGTACATTCTGTTATAGGTTAAATATGGTATTCTAATACGGTGTATACGGTAACAGGGAAATGTCACGGGATCATTCCAGCATACGATGCAATGTGGTGTGTGAGAGAAAGGGAGTTACTATAATGGGTTAGAGCGAGTCAGGTCGTTGAGAATATATGACAATAAAGAATTAAAGATTACAAGTGTTGATTATTATAACAAGAACCAACAATGTAACGTATGGACAGAATTACACTATGTAACAATTCTCATCTCTGAAATACTTGGTTATTAGGATTGGAAGGTCTGGATCCATCAAATGATATGTGGAAATATTTTCTACCAAACTTCAGCATTTCTGAGTAAATATTTACACATCTCATTTGATGCATCCAGAACTGTGCGACATACCGGGCCATGGAGAGGTCAAATATTCCGAGGAACTGGTTGAGAGACGTCTGGTACATCAAGTTGACAATGCTCATGTCGCAGATCAGGAAATACAGGATACTGCCTCGGTTTGCCACTGGAACATATGAGAGACCCCATGTTATTTTGTACCTTCTGACATTTGCGTATTTTCATGTAAAACGTTTACAAACTTTACAATATTTTCCGTAAATGACGTCAAAATTTTACAAAATCTTCAGCACATGCGGAATTATATTATTCCACATGTACTCAGAACATTTTGTCAACTTTTGACTTTATTTGTTTAACGCAGTTATCCGAAGGTACACAATCTCATGGTGTGTCTCATATAAATAGAAGCAAGCAGAATAATGATCACTACCACAACAACAAAGCATGTTCGATCATTGGCAGAACACTTGTTATTCTAATGATATGACATGGGATAACTAACCTGGACGGAACTCCTCTCTCGCCTCGTTGATTTTGATCTCCGTTTCCGCGGCGACAGTCAGTTTCTCGCTGACCTCGGCCGCTGTGACCTTGGTGACGGCCAACACTTGGATGAGCGACTCGTCGTCAACAAGCGAACCCTGTAAATGGAACAAGCAAATTACACTATAGGACATCAGGCCTCGACAAATTCTTAATTTTCCAATCATTCAGATTGAAATTCAAATACTCCATTCCTATATATTTTAATATTAATGCTGCATTATTCCTTCAAATTAGTGCTCGTCCAGATTCAAAATTCACTCGCCAAACCAAGTCGATGAGAGGATTTGTCAAGGCCTGGAATCTTTTAATCTATTTCCCTATTAAGAAAAAGCCAAAATAGCGGATTGGAAAAAAATAATAATGTAATTTTGAACTAGTGCAAGTCATATGGTGTGGATGGAAGAATACAATGTGTATTGACCCAAATTTTGCATTCATACAATGACGCTATTATATTACAAATCCTCAATGCCTAAAACTACTGTCTGTTTCACGAAAGCTGCCCAAATTTTACGGCTATATAGACAATTCAAAAACAATATTATTTTTAATAATAATAAATTAAAGGAAAATTTAAGAATGAGCCTTCTTTTTATTTCGTGAAATTCGGTCAAATATTGATTTTATCACAAAAAATTGATTTGTCTATGGGAATTTAACATGGGGGAAAAAGTGGTAAGGAAGTGTGGGAGGAGTCAAAAAACGAAAAATTTTGGAAATTGACTCCGAAACCTGACTACTGTCTGTTTCACGAAAGCTGCCCAAATTTTACGGCCATATAAACAATTCAAAAACAATATTTTGTTCGATAGTATTAAATTAAAGGAAAATTTAAGAATGAGCCTTATTTTTATTTCGTGAAATTTGGTCAAATATTGGTTTTATTACGAAAAATTGATTTCTCTATGGGAATTTAACATGGGGGGAAAAAGAGGCAAAGGAGTGTGGGAGGAGTCAACAAACGATTTTTTTTGGAAATTGACTCCGAAACCTAGCTAGATAGCTTGGAAATGATCCAACTAAGAAAACAAAAGTTAAATTTTGAAAATCGGTCCAGGATTACTGAAATTCTAAACAATTTCCCCATGTTAAATCCCCATAGACATCTTCACGGAGTGAAGATGTCTATGGGGATTTAACATGGGGAAATTTTGTTTTCGCAATAAAATCAATATTTGACCAAATTTCACGAAATAAAAAGAAGGCTCATTCTTAAATTTTCCTTTAATTTAATACTATCGAAAAAAATATTGTTTTTGCATTGTTTATATAGCCGTAAAATTTGGGCAGGTTTCGTGAAACAGACTATAGATAGCTTGGATATGATCTAACTAAGAAAACAAGTTAAATTTTAAAAATCGGTCCAGTATTTCTAAAATTCAAAAAGATTTCCCCATGTTAAATCCCCATAGACATCTTCACTAAGATGTCTATGGGGATTTAACATAACATGGGGAAATTGTTTTTCGCAATAAAATCAATATTTGACCAAATTTCATGAAATAAAAAGAAGGCTCATTTTTTATTTTTCCTTTATTAAATTTAATATTATCAAAAGAAATCTTGTTTTTGAATTGTTTATATAGCCGTAAAATTTGGGCAGCTTTCATGAAACAGACGGTAGAAACGTATTTGTGTCATATACATGCATTGCAAATATACTCGATAATTATGTTTTTTTCTGGTAGCCAAGTTTCAATGGCTAGTCGATGTGTATTTTAACTTAACATTTTCACCTTTTAGTAACTGGCATGAACTTGGCGTTAATGAACCAGAATTATTTGATTTTCATTAAAAAACAACTGTGCAAATACTGATGAGACGGCCGGCTCCAGAGCTGCCAACCCCATGTCGGTCACATGAGGAACATGGAGAGAAAAAGGGGCTATTTTCCGGAACTCCTCATATGTTTTCCGGAACACAAATCAGTACTCACTTCAATCTTCAATCTTAAAGTCATTTTTAGAGCCTCGTCTTGACCACCATGACCAACCGAAAAATCACAATTACACTGCTTGCAAGACGCAAATTCATCACCGCACTTTGACAGGACCAAATGGTAAGCGCCTAGGCGAGTATGATTACAGGTAAATAAAAAAAATAGGACTCATTTGAAGAATTCGGAAACAAAATTATTATTTCCCGATATTCCAGCGCTGATTTTTTTAAAAAATCATACTTTTTAATTGTTGTCCGTACTTCCGTATTTCTAACGTATTTTCCGGAACAAATACGGAAAAATCGGAACAGTTGGCAGCTCTGCGGCTCATTTGGATCTACACTGTTTGCAAACATTGAGATAGGTCTGTATGATTGAATAGGTAAGCATGTGACCTTGGTGCTGGTGAGCTTGTAGAGAAGATTGTCTTCAAGCTGTTTCATGTTGCGTTTGTTGGCCGTCACATCCTCTAAAAGTTTCACTCGCTCCGACTCAAGTTCCTGCAATATACACAATACATGTCAGCTGCATTACAATGGTGCAAGATAAAATGAGCTCTGCTGTGCAATTTCCAACCATAGGGTCGACATTTCACATTTTTACTTTTTGACAGTTTTTTGTAGCACAGACAATGTACTTTCCAAAAAACATTAACTTTTGTAAATATTCCATCTAGTTAAGTTGCTATGACGTCACAAACAACACGCGTGTTGGCGTAAGTTTTTACGCAAACGCAACGTCGTCAACGTCATCATAAATTCCAGAGAAAAATAACGGTTCAAATTTCAATACACTGTTATGAGGAATCACTTAATTTAATAGTTCATAAAATTGCATTATAAACTATCAGTACCTTTATTTGTGATGAAGTACATACACTGTATTATGTTCCACAATTCACATGTAGCATATGGTATCCAGTTCTCCAGATAAGGAGTAAGTAGAACAAATAATAATAGAAAAACGCACTTTAAAATAAAACAGAGCGCATCAATAAACGTGAGAAATATACAAATGGTGCAAGTTCCTATTAAACAAAGGGTAACGTACGCAATTTGACATTAAACAAGTATATGGAGCCAGTTCGGGACATGAAAGCTTTGTCCCAGTGGGCCAGATGAAAAGGCCGCGGGTGTCCAGGCGGTACGCGGTGGTCCCGGCTGTTTATGGAAATTACATTTATCGCATTTTCTACAATGTTTTACCCTGAATAAACGTATTATATAAGTACGATCAAACTATAGATATTTTGTGGATTTGTAAAAAGGTGGTGGGGGGGGGGGGGGGGGGGGGGGGGGTATAAAACACAGTATGTATATAACAATAATTATGTTCCACAATATAAATATTATAAGATCATGTGTACATATACGTTTATTCAGAAGAAATAAATTGTAGAACACATTCAGCACGGTCGTCATTTATATCTGTGCGCCCCAGTCAGTTTCGGGACCTGCCATTTGTGGATCAACGACAGATTTAGTTGTCGACTTTGATACATAAATAAAATATTCAAATACATGTACATGCATTGGTGGTTAGGACTTACTTTAAACTGACGAATCAAATAAGTGGCTATTCTAAAATTGCAGAATGCCAATCGTTCCAGACGTAACAGTCGGCCCGAAAGAGCCGGTACGATTAGTGCCCCCCCCCCCCCCCCCCTCTCCCGCATTTTCACGATCTCACTCGTGTATAGGTCGAGAATGTGTAAAAAAAATTGTAATCGGACACCGTGCGATTAACATGTTTTAGGAGGCGATTTTCATGTGTTTTTTTTAAATTATAATAAACCTGAAACCTAGAAAGCACAACTGTTAAAATTACAGGTGTGACAATTCATGTTATATTTAAATTGGGTAATAAACAAAAATAATATTTGCAGTTACCGCGGTTTTGAACTCGGGAGACGTTCGTGTATTAATCCAGCACAAAACCACTCGGCCACCAAGGCCGATGTGGTTTTAGCGATAAACTGTTTACTTTTATCGATCGGCTAGGGAAGCAACTCGTATTGTATAATTATGGGAAGTAACTCCTCTCAGTTATTGTAGTAACGTGTAAACAACCTTGTGAAATGCGCATCAAATCAAATTTTCAGACAAAATATTAATTAGTTAACAGTTTATTTTCACGTTGTAACAAAATAAATATGCTAAACTAGTATGTGATGACAGAAACACTATGTATGCATACGTTGTTTACGTTCCTTCGTGAATCCAAACCGTTTGTCAAACGTAGAAACGATTCGATAGGCATACTGGGTTATGTACCTAGTCAGTTTTCATCAATTATATAAAGACATAAGAGCTCATGAATCATACTAAAATCAATGATCAAACTATATGTAAAGTTTCTATTTAGATCGAAATCGTCCACTCTCGGTTTCCCAGCTAAGTTTGTCACATAAATTGACGTTAGACGTTGAGCGACTCCATTCTGAAACGTCGGACGTCGTCTGCTCCACATGTTGACGTCAGAAAACAGGGATTTCCGACGTAACGTTATTTTGAGCCTAACGTTGGAAATCGCACAGCGGTGCTCAAATGTTCTAACCGTGTGATCGATTTATTAAATAGAGGATATTCCATCGTACATTTTGCATATCAGGAAATAATACACGAGTGTGCGTCGGCTTCCGCGTAAGCAACGAGTGAGAGTAGCGAACGAGTTGCTTGCACGGACGCCGGCGAGTGTATTATTTCCACTATTCAAACATGTACGATGGAATATCCTATTTATTACACTTCCACAGCGGAAATATATGCACATTTAGTCTATTTTTGAGATTACAGGCTGTCCATTCACTTTCGGTTCCAAATATATAGGAATATAGGGATTTTTTCCCAAAAATATAGGGATAAATATAGGGATTTTTGCCAAAAAAATAGGGATTTATAGGGACAAAACTCAATATTTTCCAAATTTACGGCATGTATGTGTGTACGTAAAAGATTTTTTTGAGTTAAAAATCTAGATTAATGGCCTCCTCCTCCCCTTATAGCCATTCCGTATCCTCTCCTCTGTTTTTTAAATGGTTTACAATTATTAACTTGATTAATGTTTATTTTTTATTTTCTAAAACAGGTTGAGCTACTGCCTGACAAAAAGGTATGCTGAAAATACAGAATTACACATCTTACAATGAGATAAAAAATGATCCAAACAAAGAAAACTGGTAAATACGATCATAATTTAGTCAAATGCATCTCTAACCTTGCACTGTGTTTAGAATAAACCAGTAAGTTGAATATCAGACTTGATTTTGAGCATTTTACAAAAATGAGTTACTGATTTTTGAAAAATATAGGGATTTATAGGGATTTTGGGAAAATATAGGGAAAACATAGGGATTGCCAAATTTATAGAAATTTATAGGAATTTATAGATAATGGACAGCCTGAGATTATAATCAATGAATTGTGATGTGCGCATGAATAGTTATACAATGACGTGTTTTCCCACGTTTTGACATTACGTTGTGTGACGTCAAATGTGACGTCCTGTAAAGTTTTTGAAATCCAAATTACGCAGCTGTTTCTATGAGCCAGATATATTTGAGTGCATGTTTGGAATGTGTTCAATCACATTAACATTCTAAATTAGTCGAGACCGTTTCCAAATTTTCAAATAACTTTATTTTGACTGTAATCAAAATTAAACATTTTGCATGGTAGCTCATGGTTTTCAAGAAAACAGGCGCGCAATTACGGGTGTTCTTTTCACAGTGTATTATTTGTAAGGAATTGATTACGGGTTTTCTCTCACAGCGAAACCCGTGCAAATAATTTGCAAGAGTGTAATAATTTGGTATATTGTGAAAGTGAATGGGGTTAACGTCCCAGCAACAGCAAAGGTTATTTATTAGGGACAGGACCTTGGTTTCAAGTCTCTGACACCAGAAAGACCAGTGTATTAATGGAAATACTACGATAGAATTGTTGATATTTAAGGTTAGGTTTGAACATACAACCTCTTGGTATATAACTTATCTGGTTGCCTGTGATCATAAAACTTTCTGTGAATATATTAATACCCAGTTTCCATGCTCAAAATCAACAGTTTGACTTAAAACTTGTCGATTTTGAGTGATTTCTTAGCACGTTATACAAATTTGTGCTCAAAATCAACTAGTAGGATTGGCCTACACCTAGCAAAATTCAGTTTTGATCAATAAAGTACTATAAACCCCAAGTATTTTGACACCATTTGTTTTGGGAAACCCCTACCTCTATTTTATAGGGGTTTTCCAAAACAAATTGTATCCAAATACATTGTTATTGTAAACATGTATAACCATACTAACCCAAACTCTTGGGACACTCTTCATTGTGGTATTATAGGAATGAATGGCCTTTTTGTGGAATTTATCGGGGTATAAACTTGGAAAAGTCGCGGGAATACTGGACGAAGGCCTCGTGCAGTATTCCCGCGACTTTTCCAAGTTTATATCCCCGATAAATTCAACAAAAAGGCCATTCATTCCTTATAATTCCAGCATTTGAAATAAATTCATCAAGAAAATGTGTTTATTTTCCGTTTTCTTAAGAATTATTTTAACTGCGCCTCACGGTTACGGAAAGTAGTTCGGCTTGGGAGTTTACTGGAATATAAATTTTGGACAGAGACTTGCTACGGGCCAATCAAATGTTAGGGAATTGTGTAAATATTTTTGTGCTGGAATTATTTGTCTATGTTTCCCAGGATAAATTGTCCAAATATTTAGGGTTATTATGGTAACACTGAGCCTGAGATTGGAGTGGATGATGTTTGGTGTGCGAGGTACGGACCTGTTTCTCGGCGAGGATGACACGCCCCAGCAGCTGGTCCTCGAGGCCCTTGATGGTGACAGTGAAGTCGATGATAGACGTCCTCGCACTCACCTACAGGGCACAATACAACACAGTCAAATGTAGAGAATACCAGGCTAGCATCTTTGATAACAAGTTTATCAGGAGAGGCTAGGAAACGCGTAGGAAATCCGAGACAAGCGGAGGAATTCCTACCGCTTCCGAGCCGAGTCTAATGAACTGGAGATTTCTTACATAGAGAATGCAAGGCTTTTAATAGCAAGTTGATCAGGCAAGGCTAGGAAATGCATAGGAATTCCTACCGTTTCTGAGCCAAATCTGATATCCGATATACTCGATCTCCAATGACACTAGTTTGGTATTCTATTTATCAGGCAACTTTTATGCCAGCAGATAGATAGTCAAATGTGTCTGTGACTGGAGAAACGGGGCTTGTGAGCTTATGAGTTTTATGACCAGCGTAGATCCAGATCGGAGTCTGATCAGGGTCTGCACTGGTCGCCATTCCATCGATGAAACACCCATCATGCTTCTAACAAGCAAAATAGATTGTTATCAGGCTACAGGAGTGTGCTATTTGATCAGGAGCTACACTGGTCACAAATCCCATAATCCCCATTGGTCTAGTCACAGCTACATATGTATCTTGCCATGACAAAAATGGGCTTATAAAGTAACCACCAACCCTGAATCAAGGCATGCATAGCCAGCCCACACTGACCGCGTTATTGAGTTGGCAGGGGTTGTTATATAATGGTAAGTCAGGTTTTATAATGTACCATGCAGACTCCAATTAGATGTAATTGATACATGTTGACAGCCATGTCCTGCCTCACCCTGCATGTCTCATTCTATGATCAGTGCTTGTATTAAACACGTGTATATCTAAACCTATCTTGTCTCCATACAATATAACATGGTGGCAGCGGTAAACTAAGGAATTTAAATATTTGAAATTTTATTTTATACTAGTGACAGTATTTGCTATTATTAGGATAACCATGGCAGCATTTAGTTTTTGCAAATCCAGACAAATTTGACTTTGGAAAGCCGGAAGTCATGGGTGGGAAGAAATGGATGAAACGTTTTGAACGGTTCCGCTCTGCGTCGGGTTTAGCAGAAAAATCCCAGGAAACTCAAATTAATACATTACTGTATTCAATGGGAAGTGAATCTGAGGATATTATTGCGTCATTTGGGTTAACCGATGAGGAGCACAATGATTGGGACACTGTCACAAATAGATTAAATGCGTATTTTGTTCCAAAACGCAACGTTATATTCGAGCGTGCCAAATTCAACCAACGTGTACAGTTTGATGGCGAAAGTGTAAACTCGTTTGTAACCACACTACACACCCTGGCGGAAACATGCCAGTTCGGAGCACTTCATGATGAAATGATTCGAGACAGAATTGTCGTGGGATTAAAAGACCACAGATTGTCCCAACATCTCCAATTAGACGCGGGTTTGACACTTGAAAAAGCTGTAACAGAAGCAAGACAGCGGGAAATGATCAAGTCCCAACAGTCTACAGTTCATGCAAAGAAAGAAGGCTTATATACGGACAGTGTGAAACAACACGGATATAAGAATCACAAGTCGTGGCAGTCACCGCGACAAACATCGCAGACATCGAAACTGTGTCACCGATGTGGCAATAAATTGGGACACTCAAAAGACAAATGTCCAGCCAGAGATGTCCGGTGCTTCTGATGCAACCGGAAGGGACATTTTCAACAGAAATGCCTGGCTAGAATTCAAGAGGTCAAGGCAGCGCAGTCGGGTATCGACGCGGAATGGTCGGGCATCCAGACGGGGCGTTCGGATGTTCAGACGGGGCGGTCAAATGTCCAGACAGAGCGGTCGAGTGTCCGGGAAGCACAGTCGGGTATCGACGCGGAACGTTTGGGTATCCAGACAGATGTCCAGGCGATGCAGAAAGATATATCGACAGAGGGCGATTTTCTTGGAACTATCAAGACTGCACAACGGTGTAAGCCGTGGATGACAAACATACGTGTGAATGAACAGAACGTGAAATTCAAAGTCGATTCAGGTGCCGATGTAACCGTGATATCGGACAAACAGTTCCATTCACTTAAGGGAATTACACTGGTGAAAACTAGTAGAGAACTGAGTGGGGCAAGTGATTAAAAACTGAATGTACTTGGGAAATTTGAGTGTCTCTGTTGGAATCAAACAGTGCAATGTGTGTTTCTGATATTTATGTGGTACAGGTCTCAGAGGTGCACTTCTTGGTCGACCTGCGATTCAATCATAGGGATAATCAAAGAGGTAAATCTTTCTTCTGTGGAGAAACAACATCCGAGCATGTGCACGACAAATTTCCTAAGCTGTTTAATGGGTTAGGGAAGACCGACTGGGAATATAAGATAACTCTTGATAAAGATGCCCAACCCTATTCTGTATTCACCCCAGCAGAATCCCTATTCCCCTTATGGACAAGGTCAAGGCTGAGCTCGAGCGCATGCAGCAACGAGGGGTCATTTCAAAAGTAACTGAACCTACTGAATGGTGCTCTCCCATGGTAATTGCTCCGAAGTCTAATGGTCAAATTAGAATATGTGTTGACTTGACGAAATTGAATGAGTCGGTCAAACGCGAGCGATATATTTTACCATCGGTCGATGAGACACTTTCAAAGTTAGCTGGTGGTCGCTATTACTCAAAGATCGATGCATCTAGTGGGTTCTGGCAAATAAATCTTGCAAAAGAGTCCCGCAATTTGACTACGTTCATAACTCCGTACGGTCGTTTCTGTTTTAACAAACTTCCATTTGGAATTTCCTCAGCACCCGAATTCTACCAAAAGAAAATGTCGGAGTTGCTCGAGGGATTTTCAGGAGTAGTTTGTCAGATGGACGATGTTCTTGTGTTTGGGGAAACAAAGCAAGAACACGACACAAGGCTTCTCATGGTGTTAAAAGCCATAGAGAAAGCTGGTATCACACTCAATGATGAAAAGTGTGAGTTCTATAAATCCTGTCCAATTTCTAGGCCACATTGTAGGCCAAGGTACAATTGAGGCTGATCCGTCAAAGATCAAAGCCATTGTGGATATGCCTAAACCAGAAAATGTTTCTGATATCCGCAGGTTCTTAGGCATGATAAATCAGTTGGTTAAATTCTCGCCAAAGATGGCAGAACTGACTAAGCCACTGCGTGACCTTCTTAAGGTCAAAAATGCATGGGCTTGGGGCCCAGCACAAGAGACGGCTTTCACTAGAATTAAAGCTGAGTTGAGTTCGCCAGCAATTCTAGTTCAGTATGATCCCAAGAAAGAAATCTTGGTTTCGGCGGATTGCTCCTCATTTGGTATGGGAGGTGTTTTACGCCAGAAACACGGGGGTACATGGAAGCCAGTCGCATATGCATCTCGCTCGCTGTCAGAAACCGAGCAGAGGTATGCACAGATAGACCGGGAATGTTTAAGTTTAACATGGACCTGTGAGAAATTTGCAAATTGTCTTATAGGAGTCCACTTCAGTATGGAGATGGAGACAGACCATAAACCATTGGTTCCTCTACTGAGTACAAAAGATTTGACAGAGTTAACTCCCAGAATACAGAGGTTTCTGATACGGCTCATGAGATATCAGTTCTCAATCAGCTATACAGCAGGTTGTAAACTTGTTACAGCTGACTGTTTATCCAGAGCACCTCTGTCTGGACCGTGTGACTCAGATCATGAACTAAATTTAGAGGCAGACGCTTTTGTAGATACAGTAATTCAGGGTTTACCAGCCTCGTCAAGTCGCCTGGAAGGAAACAAATCAAGTCCCATTATGAGAATGACGAGGTCTGCAGTAATCTCCTGACATACTGTAGCAAAGGTTGGCCTGAGAAATCTGCCCTAAATGAAACTATGAAACCATACTGGTCACACAGGGGAGAAATTACTGTTGAACAAGGACTACTGTTGAAAGGTGTCTGTTTGATCATTCCCAAGGTCATGCAAGCTGAAATGCTTGACAGAATTCATAATGGCCACCAAGGTATTACCAAGTGCAGACAACGGGCACACATATCTATTTGGTGGGTAGGTCTGAGTACCGCGCTGGAAAATGTAGTCAAATCTTGCCAAAAATGCATTGAAAACACGAGCGATCATGCCGAGCCCTTGTTATCATCCGAATTCCCAAGTCGGCCTTTCCAAAGGGTAGCATCCGATTTATTTGAGCTAAATGGTCAGTCATACTTGCTGGTGGTTGACTATTTTTCCAGATATATTGAGAATGCCAAACTGAGCAGCTTAGGCACAAACGCGGTTATCACTCACTTGAAATCAATCATGGCGAGATACGGGTTAGTGGACACCCTTGTCAGTGATAATGGACCATGCTATAATTCAGCAGAATTCAAGAGATTTGCTGCATCATACGGGTTTAACCATGTAACAAGCAGTCCGAGATATCCGCAAAGTAATGGACTCGCGGAACGGTCAGTCCAAACTATTAAAAGCATGCTGAAAAAAGCAGATGACCCATACATGGCACTGCTTGCATATAGGACAACCCCATTACACAATGGTTACAGCCCAGCTGAATTGCTTATAGGGAGAAAATTGCAGACGACAATTCCTGTAGTACCCAAAGCACTAAATCCTGAATGGCCCAATCTCAAAACTGTGCAGCATTTTGAGAAAAAGAGTCAGATGAAACAAAAGACATATTACGACTCGCGTCACCGCGCCCGTAATATGCCAATCCTCCGCGAGGGGGATAAAGTATGGGTTAAGGATAAAAATAAGACAGGTAAAATAAAGTCTAAGACCCGATATCCACGTTCCTACAATGTGGAAACAAGTGATGGCATGATTAGGAGAAACAGGAGATTTGTCGTGCGAATGCCAGAATCGCAGGTCCACAAAGAATGCGGTAATGAGAACAGGCATGAACAAACTGTATCCCAGGTGCCTGACAAACACAATGAATTTTATGTGACAAGGTCGGGTCGCCTATCAAAGCCACCCTCTAGATTAGCCATGACATAACAGCAATATATGTTCAACCACAGATGTGGGAGGTAATTGAAATATACTATGGCAGCTGGTGATTAAAAACACTGGCCCACTGTTGTGGGAAAAAGAGTCTTAAAAAGGGAGATGTTATATAATGGTAAGTCAGGTTTTATAATGTACCATGCAGACTCCAATTAGATGTAATTGATACATGTTGACAGCCATGTCCTGCCTCACCCTGCATGTCTCATTCTATGATCAGTGCTTGTATTAAACACGTGTATATCTAAACCTATCTTGTCTCCATACAATATAACAGGGGTGGGTACAGTTCCCAATGGCAAATCCTGAAAATGGCTAAACAAACATATTTTTGCACCCACAAATGGCCAT